>VUQR01018167.1:0-10594 GCA_015108515.1 Hemichromis elongatus | reverse complement strand
AACCCCCCCCCCCCCCTCACTTCCTGATGCCCTCAGAGGTAAGAAAACAAATGCAGGTGCATTTATCTGGGCCACATGCTGCACAGTGCATTAACACGTTTGAGCTGGGAGTTTACAGGGAAGTACTCGTCCTTTAGTTGAACATGTTTCTGAAACTGCAGCAACACAGCAGAAGTGCTGCACAATTAATGTTATACATTATATTAAATACTGTATGAATGGTTTTTAATAATGTTAGGGACAAAACTAAGTAAAATACAGTTGTAGCTTTGCAAATCTATGTACAGTATCATTCTTGATAACAATAACTGTCTTTTTCCATCAGAGTGGAAATCTTCCTACAGTGATAAAATATCCATACATTTAGTTCAGGGTCAAACAGAAGGAGTGAAAATGTTCATTCTTTGCTTTTTAAACTATGTTGATGTAACAAACTTAAAGAAGTTAAATAAAGGAAGTTAAATTAAAAAAAATATAAAAGTTTTTTATCGGCAACCTGCCAATAAAAAACCAAGACTGATGATGTGTTGGGAGCATGAAACATCTTCATATGTTGAAGCATTAAGGGTTCCTTGCATTGGAACTAGGGCCACGCCCAACTCCTGAAAAACAACCTTGGAGTGGTGTCAGACAGGTCCCACTGACAACCACCAAACCCAGAAATCCATCAAATTGCCCGATGGATAAGCGAAAAATCTCCACTGCGTCCTGTGGTGGCGAGTTTTCAACAGCCGCATCTGAGGCTATGCATTGCAGTTGGGTGCAGCTGTTCCGCCACGGCAACCTATTCCATGAAGCTCTCTATACACTCTATAAACTCCTGAGCTAATCTGAAGGCCACATAAAATTCTGACTCTGCAGAAAGTTGGTGACCTGAGACTTTTGGCGATATAGTGTATCTTTGTGCACGCCAACCACAATCCTGTTTCAGTCAGCTCACGCTGCAGGAGAGTTTGAAAACACTGTGGCACTTTGTTTGTTAACAGAGTTTTGAATGTTAAAATAAGGTGAATTAAATAAAATAACGAGGAACACCAAGGATCTGTTTCTTCACGCTTCTTCATTCTTTTTTATGT
Source organism: Hemichromis elongatus (assembly GCA_015108515.1). NCBI lineage: Eukaryota > Metazoa > Chordata > Actinopteri > Cichliformes > Cichlidae > Hemichromis > Hemichromis elongatus. The sequence goes on along the minus strand of VUQR01018167.1, from coordinate 9,518 downwards.
ATTATAGAAGTATCAGATCAGGACTCTGATACTCAAATCAAATGACTCGGACTCAAGGGCAAAAAAACCTGATCAGGACATCCCTATCTAGAACAAACCCTGACACCCTTTCTTCTCTTTATTCCCTTTCTAGCTCACTTGATCACCATCGCTCGCTGTCCCTCAGACTGCAGTCGCTGTTGATTTTGCTTTCTCTCACATGAACATCTTCACTGTTCAAGACATTAGACATCGGTGGCGTAAGAACATTCCTGTCCCTCCTCATTGATCCATCCATTTATTTCAGTTTGATTTTTCGTTCTGTTGTTCGTTATCTGACTTCTTACAGGTTGCTGGGTATTAAAAATGCCGCTTTATGTGGTTGTCTTCTCAGGTTTCTCTCATTGCCAGCAAAGATTTTTTTGGGGCCACTTACTGTATATGCTTTATAGCAGCTTAACTCTTGCAACATGTCAGGTGAAAAGTGCTCTTAGCGGTGCCACACTGCTTAGTTGAATCAGGGTGAAAAGCCTTCAGTTATAGAGAGCAGTGAGATGGGATGAATGGTAGAGCTGCGGATCTTTTCTCAAAGGCACTGAACTTGAATTTTGTGATGACCTGATGTTTTTACAAATACCAGAAGAGTTAAAATCACCACGAATCCTCCCTGTTAGCAAAATCTCAAACTTCAAACAGAAAAAAAGGATAACTTGTGTTTCTGGTTCTGGCGCTGTGTAGAATCAACCTCAGTGCAGTACTGCTCTAAAATTTTCAGCATGATGCATGTAATGTTTTATTTCATCCTTCACTGAATCCCTACCTCAGGGTGAATATTAGCTCTGTCTATCAGCTGCACTCTCCCAGTACATTCCTACAACAATAAAGGAGGCGGAATCGATGCTAGATTATAATCGATTAGAACTTTTAAGAACCTACGGTGATGCTGACTTGTATTTTCCTCTCAAACAAAGGCTGGGGCTTTAAAATCACAGGCAGCACAGTAAATCTTTTTGATGTCAGAGTGTGGGACGAGACTATAGATCTTTCTTTTGTAAAACCAACACAGTGAGTCTCAATGGTCCAAAGCTCCCCCTCAGCAGTTCATTAGTTAGTTGGTTTTTTAATTTAGCTTCTAGAGAGGAGAGGAACACCTGCATGCAGCAGCATCAGCAGCACAGTCTGAACCCCCTTGCTGTCAACAACCTATACAGTAGCTTACAGGCTAACCACACACTGCGTTAATATTCATTGAAAAAATGTCAAAAGCCAAGGCCTGAGTATTCCAAATGGCAGGCAGTTGCAGTTTTGTGACAGATGGGAAAATCATGCTGGACAGCTTCATCACCAGCGTATAATTTTACGTCAAGAACTTTGGACGTAAAAACAAACTTCCACATCAGCAGAAATCTTGAATTTTCGTACTGCTTAGCAAATCAAAGTTGAATCTCCCCTAACCCCTCTGCTGTCAGAACTCTAACAATCCATTCAGGACTAAACTGCCCCCATACATAATAAAAATAAAATATAACAGCCATTACACTGCTGAAACATTAAAAGTAAATATGCACATACTGTTTGTCACTTCCTTTTTTATTTATGATATCACATTCTTTTTCTTTTGGTATTCAGCCACCAGCGATGTTGTGGCAACATTCCCTCTGTGAGAAGACTCCATGTAAGCTCGTTCGTGCTTCAGGTTGTGCTCTATACCTACAAAGCAAAATTTTTCCCCATGCCATTTTTGCCTTTTTAAAAAAAAAATAATTAAGAATGTTCTGGTATGAGATGCAGAAAAGATGGCAGCATTTCTGGATCACGCTCAGATGAAGATCACAGGCAGTAATCGGTGTTTATCCCTTTTGTTTGATGGTATAGATTATGAAACAGATGATGAATTTTATGCTTAGAAACACAAAATTTGTTCCACAGTCTGTAGACAACTCTTGGTTTTTTGCAGATTAGTGAACCTCAGCCTGTCAAAGATGCTCTTTTTTACCCAAGCATGCTATTGATCTGTTGGCAATTAACCTAATTAGTTGCAAAAAGTCCCTGCAGCTTTTTCTTTTTAGTGTTTACTTCTCCAGCCCTGTGTTGCCCCGACTTTTCAAATGCATGTTGCTGTTAACAAATTCAGAATGAACTAATATTTTTCATGAATAAAATGTCGCAATTTAAACATTTGATATATTCATTAAGTTCTGTTAATAAAATTTGGGTTTATGGGATTTGTAAATACATCTTTGCATTCTTTTATATTTACTTTTTTGAGGTTGTATGAATGTATTGTGTCAGTGGCCCTTAAGTTCAAACTGTCTGACCTCGATATAAACATTCTTATTTCATTAAGGAGAGTGTTGTTTTGGCCTTTTCCCAGTTAAATGACGTTCAGTGATGTAATGCAGAGTTTGGAAATGAACTGGCCCCTTGTGTAAAGCCACTGCTTAGATTACATAGCTCTGTGGGTGGGTTTTGTCCTGTGGTGGGGTGCTTACACTTTTCTGAAAACGTTAAGTACAAATATAAAACTGTCCACATGGAGATATTTTCTTGGTGTGTTGTCATACCTGCTGTGTTTAGTCCATTTAAACTGGGGTTCATTTTCCCTCATGGTGCAATTCATTTGTGCAGGTCTGAACACAGTAGCTGCACTCGGGTGCGGACCAAACAACCTCACCAAGACCTTTTGGACTGGAATAGGTGGTCTTGGTAGTTTGAGCTAAAAAATGTCCCATATCAACGTGTGTTTTTTATACTCAGCATGGGAGGGTACTATAAATGTACAAAGGTCTGTTTGGGCTGGTAACTAGCTGTGAAGTAAATGTCAGTTCTACCCTTTGTCACACAGCACCTTCTACCTGTATTTACGTTTGTTGCTCTAACCCCAGACACATCTGGCCAGTGAGTAGACTGGACATCCTCACGTGTTTGCAGTGACACATTTTGGTTCACGAATTTTTTTGTGTGTGTGTGAAAAAATTCAAACCATGGGAAAAAGTTACAAGTTTAACAAACTCATCAACAGATTCAGAAAAGGTCAAATGAACTATAGGTGGGAAACACTCTTTAATAAAAATAGCTCAAACTGTCTTGAGTTGGCTGTGTGAAAGCAGGAAGTTGGACCCAAATGCAGGACTACAGAGACAAGAGCAAACTCAAAAAACAAAGCTTTATTGCTCGTCCTCACTAAGATTAAATACAAATCTCTGGCAAGCATAAACCACAAACCTGGAACTAGAAAATAAGAATCAAACACTAGGGCGGAAACACAGAGCACAACACTAGAGGGGAATAGATCACGGCATGACAAAAAACAGGGGGAGACTCAGTCAATATATACACAAGAAGAAATCAGGGTAGAGAGCACACACCTGGGGAACACGGGTGTTAGAAAACTAATACTGAGAGGCACTTGACATAGACCAATGGAAAAGCAAACATGGAGACACAATGGAGAGAGAACAATGACAAACTACAGAAAAAGTTGTTGGGGAAAGGGAACCCGAGAACTAGAAACTAAACTAGGAAGCACTGGGAAATAGTAGACACAAAAGAAAACAAAGTAGAACTAGAATCAAATCACAGAATAAACCTGGAGATAAATGAAAGAAACACACTTCTCAAACACCAAACAAAATGGAAATAAGACTCAAGACCAAATCCCCACGCTGGGTCAAAGAACGATGACACAAACACAGTCAAAAGCAGTGCGCTTACCGATGGTGATCTGACTGACACAACTGTAGAAGGTTCCCGAGGAGACATTGTAGCTGCTACTGCTGGGTTCGCGATCTGTGAATAGAGACGATATCACATATAAGGTGGAGGCGTATATTCAGTGTAACCAAGTTGGGGGGGTTCTTAGCACAGGTGACAATCAGTACCATAGAGTCCGAGAGTACCATGTATCTTGCAGGATCAAATGTGCCCACTAAGCCTTGGAGCCTCCCTTGTTCCTGGGGGCTTGGGAAAATCCATGACCCAGCAGTGTTACAGGAATCAACCCTTAATCCTGCAACGTTAGTGCTCGGATCCACATTGAGCTACACAAGGGGAGAAAACTCTTGACCTTGGCAGAGGTAGGGGAATAAAATGCATGAGTCTGGCAGCTTTATTGCCTTTGTCTACCAATATATATAGAGGGAATAAAAGCTTTCACTGTGGTAGAACTCTGTGGATTACAGGGTTTCATGTTTAAGAAATGATGCCTCGACTACCGCAAGCGATTTTCACCTTCTCTAGCTGCAGGGCAGTCTGGACAACACAATGAGAAAAATAATTAAACTAGACTGAATGGAGTAAGATTTAGCTGTCAGGCATCTTGCAGTACTTTTTGCAGTCTTTGTGATGCTGAACAAAAAAAATCATGATTAACAACTTATTGCATTAATTTAACTTTATTTTCTTTTTGAACTGCCACTGCTATAATAGTTAATGTTTTACCCATATGGCACATGTGAAACAATATTAGGAGGATATTATTTGACAATATATGATATAAGTAAACAAGGCAGAATACAATTTTTGGCTAAGTCATAAGTGCATCCCTAATATTCACATTAAATGACTTTGTTTTGGTCTCCAAAAACTCTTTGTGGGACATTTTTGGTTCTTTAGCTGCTAAATGTTCAACTTTACCAACTAAGTCTCGACACATTAAAAAAAGAAAGAAGAAAGAGGTAGATGCATTTAATAATGGCTGTTCAGCATAATATCATACTATTGCTCCACAGGTCAAATTTAAACATGTAGCGAGAGTGCGGCTTTTGCATAGAATGAAGGCATAAGTACAAAGACACTGTTATAACAAAACAAAACATCATCTTTAACCAGATGCCTCGCAAAAGATATCCATGGATATTTTTAAGAGCGATGCTGATATTTGATGTTTTAAAAATATGACCTTCCAATATATTGGCTTATATTTTTATTTCTATCATTCACACAAGACTTAACAGAATGCATTAATATTTTCTATGTGTAGCTATTTACAAACAGTCGTGTGCTATATAACAATAAGATAAGATATGATAAGATAAAAAGGACTTTATTGATACCAAATGTTGTGAAATTACTGTATTATAGCACACAAAACATATAAAACAATGAGTTTAATGTGATAAATAAAATATCGTAACAGTTGGCTCAGAAAATAATAGACTAACGAGGACATCCAGTTAAAAAGAAAAAATACAAAAAGTGAAGCACTCCGTAAATCAAATGTTGAATTAAACTGGATCTAAACAGCAACAACGACGACAAATTCCCTCTGCAAATAGCTAACTAGCCAACAGCTAGCTGTTCACTGTTTACCACAGAAATGTTCTTTTGAAGTAAGTAAGTAAGTAGATTTAAAGCCTGTTTATTAAAATCTTTAAAAATGCTCTAATAAGGCTAACGAGAGCAACCAGGTTAAGCCCAGAACAAGATTCGTGGATATCCGATGCTTGGATATAACTCACTGAAACTGACAAAATTGCTGATTTTGTAATGCATCTACTCTGCTTGCACTAGCTGAAAAGCTGTGCAAGTTTTTCTACTGTTTTGTTCTCACAGCCAAGTTACATTGTGGCAAAATGAACACCATGAATTTAATGTATATGTTCTGTGTGACTGAGCATCATGTGACCAGTAACATGATTTAAGACATGGCTTCAATGTGCATTATTTTCTGATGAAAAGTAATAAAAAGGCAAACCTAAACTAACACCTCCTGCAGTTTATAGATGTGCTCAAATTTTCTATTTTTAGCACTCTCTTCATACCATCACTGACAATAAGTAACTCAAGAATAATTCAGTCCAGTAGAGTACAGTGTAATTGTCAGAACTGTTATAAGATAGAGACAGAATCCTCTATTTAAATCTATGGGAGAACTCTGCAATAGCAAAACTGGTGATAGTAGAAAAAGTGTAGCGACATTATCTGCGCCATATTTGGATTAGAGCAGTTTGAAAAAAGGTTTTGAGGGGCTTTGTTAACCGAGGCTCCAATTAATAAGATAAACCTGACAGTGGAAACTGAAGGCCTGATGTGGAACACCAACTTTCCTTTGGGAGACAGAGGTTAAGTCATTAATCTGCCTCAGCAGAGCGGAAGACTTTCTCTGGCACTGCAGTCACCTCCTGAAAGGTACTACCCAACATTTTTGCCTGGGACTGATAAATGAACACCTGGACTGCTTTTTCTCATTTAAGCACTAAGATAACTTAAAAAAAACCAAAAAAAAAAACCTCTAATTTCCTTTATTTTCTAATCTAACACCTACAGATGCATCAAAAAAGAGCAAATGCAGCACAATGTAGACATTTATCACTGGGAGTATTTTTAAGCGCCCACATTCCCATCCCGCTGTAGAGATAAAGCTGCAGGTATCATTTATTTCCAAAGCTACGGGCTTTGGAGTGAGCACACCAGCTGAACTATCCATATCAGCCTCTGAGCAGATTCAAGCCACATCATTAATTTATCATCAGATTAATGAATTACACCACAGAAAAAAATAGCACCAGTACTCTGATGCAGTGTCTCTTTTGGACAACTTGGAATTATATTTAAAATTTAAAAAGGACCCGTATGTGTTGTGGTAGTGCAGATCGCGGTGTCTCCTCTGTGAGAATTTGTGAGGTGTTCCACTACTTCCGTGTGTGTGTCTTGGGTCGTCCCATGCACTCACTCTGACCACAGTGGATCATCACACGGACATTTCAGCCTGAAATCGGAGTAATTGACGATATGAACGGAAGAAACAGCGTTATTAAGGCGTGCAGCTGACAGCATGCGTCGCGCTCTCTTTCTAACCTCGTGTGCTGCATTGCTTGGCTTTACCTGCGGATCCGGATGAGAGGCGCGTCGCGATAGCGCGGCGAGGACTGCGCGGACTCCCCGGACAAACCCGCATCACTTCATCTTGACATTGCAAGCAGATGACCTGGTTGTCCTGGTTGTCTTCCACCTTGCTGCAGCCCATGTGCTCGCTCCCGGTGTGGATCTTCATGCCTGTGTTGATCTTATGGACCAGTCGCATGTCGGCTCCTGCCTCATGATCCAGCATCCTCCTTACCGGCGACGATCCCACTTATTACGCATGGATTCGGCGTGAGGAGGCAGCAACTTGTCCTGTACCTCAAACATCATTAACCCCACCTACTCTAACCTGTCCTCCGCACTCACCTCGGCTCCATCGTGTCAGCCTCTGTTGGCTTGTGTAAGTTGTTAGTGTTGCAGTCTTTACGCACGACTGCAGGCGTGGCTGTTTCACGTGGTTGATGAGGTCGCAGTGTCAAGTTCTTAAGGGTTATAAAAGTGATACTAAGCTAAATAATGAATTAAATTAATTATATTTAGTACCAAAGACACTCTATAAGTTCCACAATCGATCACGGGATCAATTTCTATTTCCCCCTGTCTTGGACTTGGAGAATCAAAGCAGAGACTGACACAGGACCAAAACTTAAAGGTTCAGCCAGTTTCCATTAGCACAGGGTGTTTGGATTTTATACAAAAGACAATCTGAGCTGTGACTGGTTGATCAATCAGAGAAGATAGTGAGGATAATGTTTTACAGGAATGAGCACACAGCAGCTCAGCATGCAGAAATAAAACTACACAATAAGACGCATGACTTTAAGTTAATCAACACAAATGTCACATGCTAATTTGGGATCTAAACCCAGAAGATGTGGCTTTATTATATACCTCAGCTCTAAGCTGTTCTAATCCAGGTGGGCCTGGGTTAATAAAAAGGTCATGTTTCATCAGGGTTGAGAACTGACAACCCTTTATAGCGGCCAACATGTGATGACCAAAAGTAATCCAAATAAGGAAAAGCACTGAGCTGTAACATTGGCCAAAGGGTCACGGATATGCACGGGGAGCAGAGTCCGCAGCAGAGCCAGTCTGTTAGGGAGATATACACACATTCATAAAATCTTACATCAATACATCAACATGAAAATTTCAGAAAAGTTGAGAGATTATGTCAAATGTAAATAAAGGCTTAATGCAATTTCTTGAAAATTTCTTAATTTTAAATTCATTTTTAATTAATCCGACTCATGTGGCTTTCTAGACTTTATACTTTTTTGGCTGTATGCTTATTTGTTATATAAACAGACTATACAGCTCCTAAATTTATTTTAGTTATGTCTTATTTTAATATAACTTCAATGCTTTATTATCTATAAGAAAGTTATGGGGTGTATCCATATGAAACATGTATATTCTTCCTGCACTTGATGTATTTTAACCATATACAGTACATATTAAAGAATGTTAAACCCTTCAAATGTGTAATGAAATGGCTTTGATTTTATCACGCCATCTGATTTCCATCATACCCTAAAATTGTTTCTCTAGATTTGCCCCTGCTCTTAACGTACTATTCAGCTCATTATCAGTACTCAGTTCAAAAGCCTGCATCTCTGGTAGTAAAGGGGTGCATTAGTGCCCATTGAAGTGGCAGCTTGCACATCTGAAAAAGCACCATCACTGCTGAAAGGTATGCACGAGTTTTAGCAACCTCCACTTCAGGGAAGGACAGCAACACAATGCTAAACTACATACTGCAGCATGTCATCATATCATGGTGCTGAAACAGGCCTGCCTGCAGTGCAGACCTTTCACCATGTGAAAACATTTAGAGCACCATGAAACGGAAACTACGAAAAAGAAGACCCAGGTTTGTCAAACAGCTAGAATCCTCTATCAGACAAGAGAACAACATCAAGCTCCTAAAAGTCCAGCAGTTGTTCTGTTTAGGTCACAAATATCCGTTAAAGGAGAGGAGATGTTGCACAGTGGCTAAACCTGTCCTCGTTTTTGCTCTCGTCAAAATTAAAACTAACATCCATCCATTCGCTTCCACTTATCCTTTTCAGGGTCGCGGGGGGTTCTGGAGCCTATGCCAGTTGTCATAGGGCGAGAGGTGGGGTACACCCTGGACAGGTCACCAGTCTGTCACAGGGCTAACACACAGAGACAGACAACCATTCACGCTCACATTCACACCTATGGGCAATTTAGATTAATCAGTTAACCTATCCCCACAAACTGCATGTCTTTGGACTGTGGGAGGAAGCCGGAGTACCCAGAGAGAACCCACGCAAACACGGGGAGAACATGCAAACAGAAAGACTCCGACCTGATGGAGGAAGTCAACTCAGGACCTTCTTGCTGTGCAGCAACAGTGCTAGCCACTGCGCCACCGTGCTGCAAAAAAGCTAACATTTGATATGTTATATGTGCTTTGCTGTGACTAAAATGTGGGTTTATGAGAGTTGCAAAAATAATTAAGCAAGTGCAAAATCCAATCCAAACTGGATGTCAAAGCTAAAATCAGTACAAACCTGTGTAATCATAATGGAAATTAAATATAACACGCAAATAATGGAATTCAGTGTATACTGATGAGCCAGGGAGAGGGAAGTCCCTTTGGCTCAAGGGAATGTGAGAAAGAGGATGTTTTTCTATTTTTTCTGTCTTGGCATGTAAGTACAGTACCTGCATGTTTATACATGGTGATATAAAAAACATTCACAACT
>VUQR01018166.1:25316-46010 GCA_015108515.1 Hemichromis elongatus | reverse complement strand
TTTATTAAAAATCCATTTGAGTTTCCCCTGGTTACCCAGTGCTCAAAAGTGAATAAAAGGATCAAATTGTCTGCAAGAAAGCCCTCATGGCGTTTACAGTTAGAATGGGACAGACTTAACCTCTACACAAAGATATGTCCATTATGCATTGATGAGTGTAAAAAAAAAAAAATAATAATAATCTGTCTGCAAACACCATGACATATTGCTCCAGGAGCTTCACTACAAAACACTTGCAAATCCTCAAATATGAACTACTTAGAATTACTGTAACTTGACATGTGTGTCTTTGGGCGATAAGTAAAACCCCTGGAGGCAGAGGGAGAACATGCAAACTGACCAGAAGATTGAAATGATTGACCCTGTTGCTGTGAAAGAACAGAGCACCACTATACTGCCTTACTTGGACTGTGTGTTTGTCAAACATTCTACTCCTGTCACATAGCAAATATAACACACATGAGCCTTTCTCACGTGAGCCTTAGCCTAAAAATAAATTGTTGCACATGTCACACACAGAGTCAAGGGCCATTTTAGTACCCGTCTTCTCAGGAGAGAAAAATAAAATAAAATAAATAAACATGCCCTTCTCACCTATTGTTCTCCTTCTTTTTCTCACCCCATCTCTCTTTCCACTCCATTCTTTTCAGCTTTATGCTGGGTTTGTACTTTGCAAGTACAGAATACGGTGTTTCTGTCACTGGGGAGTGTCAGCATGTCTCTTCACTTGATATGCATTAGATTTTCAACACTTTCTGGTAGTTATCTGATTCCAACTCAATGTGCTGCCAAGGGAAATTGAGTCCTAAGGCCAAAAGACAGAGAAGTTTTTGGCAGCTTTTTAAATTCATTACAGTATTCTCGTGTGGTCTCAATGGAGCTCGCCTTGCAGCACAAGGCCACGGAGGTGTATAGCAAACCATGCTGCCACTGCAATGCAGGAGCTATTCTCTTTACTACTAATACAACCTGCTAACTTCTATCAATGTGTGCAGGGGAGCAGAAGTATGATAAACTCATTCATCCCTCAGCCTTGTTTTATACAAGGAGGTCAGTGTTGACATCTTTGAAATGTTAGTTTTTGTATTGAGAAACTGACATGCCAATAATTCTAATAACATAATTTTTTTTTCTCTCTTACTTTGCCCCATGAACGGCAGGCTGCATGGTCAATCAGTCAGTTTGATAGTCTGTTCAACACTTAGGTCCAGAATAATATATTCTAACTGGCAGATCACCATGAAGCTTGCTGAGCATGTTCATGCTTCAAAGATGAAAATCCCTTCCGGTTTTAATGACCGCCTTGGACTTTTAAGTGACAATATCCTTAGGAATAAACTCTGCACTAGTTTCACAGTCTTTTACACCTCTATACAACTGGAAGCCCAAATGTTCAAAATAACTGTCGCAGTACAACAGAATCAGTATAGTGAATTCCGTGAATTTTTTTATTTTATTTTCTGAGTATTGGTCAAGTTACATGACACAAACTGACATGTTTTTTGTTTTTTCTTCATACTCCTATCCCGCAAAAGGTAGCTACTTTATAATTTGGCCCTTTATAATTTCATCAGCTTTTAAATCCATTCTCAAGGACAGATCTTTTTTAGTTCTTGCTCAGATCAGCAGAGAACTGCTTTAGCACAAGGTTGGTGTGTTGTAATACAAAGGCTAGGATCAAATGCTAGTCTAACACTGTATAAAGGTAACAAAATCCAATTACCAGCACATTGAAAGCTAATTATTAGCTACTAATTAAAGATATAACTTGTCTGAAGTGTTCAAAACATTTTTTCACTTTGGACAAATTTGCTCTCTCCTGCTCTTTTAAGCCCTTATCCTGTATTTGCACTAACCGGCGCTCGTAGCATGCTGTTTAGCCTAGAATCTCAGTGAACTTTTTGTAAAGTACAGTCAAAGTGCATTGTCAACACAACCATGAATACCTGCATGGTTGAACTCTGGCTTGTCAGTTTAACGCTAAATGCTAGACTGACTTTAAGATGTTCATGAAATTAGCCTTTTCACTAGCTTGATCTTAGTGTTCGATTGTTTGGCATTCTCTGTCAGCCACTGTATGCTCCTAACATTCACAAGAATATATCATTTACCTCTGGGAGTGATGATTGAATAAAAATCTTTTAAAAACATGTTAACTATGTACATTCTGTATCATTACTAGAATATCATTTTGCTAACCTCTAGCAGCACTAGACCTATATATCGCATCTAAACAAAATTTCTTTTCAGTCTTTTTATCTCACTCATGAAAGTCATTAAACTGTTTCCCAAAATGTGATATTCCTTCACTCGAGTGCATTTCATTGTCTAGTTTGTGTTATGCAAATCGTTTTGTAATGCCTTCCTGTTGAATTGTGCAATATAAACAATTTTGATTTGCCTAGCTTATGTGCTGCATGTCAGCTAACTGCTTCAGCTCTGTTTAGATCACTAAACTTTACTTTCCCAGAAGACCTCACCTGATGTAACTGATTTAAATTATGTCAGTCTGAGTAGCTTTAGTGTCCACAAAGAAGAAAAAAAAATGATGTTTTCTTCTTTACTATTTGCACAGACACACTCCAGCATTTTATTACATGCCCAATTCCCAGTTGTTCTGAAAAATGATTTTAATCTGTACTTCTTCGCTGCACCATATCCCAAGGAACAACAAGAACAGAGAATGAAGTAATGTGACAGATGATAAAGTAGCTGTGCTAATCAGGTGCTAGCTGAAGATGACATTATATTCGCTAGCTATATAATCTTCATCCATGCTTTATTTCCCACAGTGCTACTAGAGAGCAGCTTCTATTTTTCAGTTCATTTGCATATTACTCAGGAAGACAACTTTGTTGGTAGTGGACAGCTTTTGTAAGAAGGCAATTATCCATATCGTAAAAACCAAAGGGTGTCAGTAAACTATCACTATCAATTGCATGCTGAAGATGTGTCAAGCTGTCTTTCTGTGTTTCACTCCTGAATCGTGTAAAAAGCTCATTTTAGTGTCCAAAGCACAGTTACAGATGAGAACTGGCTTTTGTGTAGGTTCTGTGTCTACAACAAACCTGAAGAATAAGAAATACTGCCTTCATAAGAACATTGATTGGGCTCTATGGAATATCAACTATACTTACAGATTTGGAAACTTCTAGAAATTAAATATCTATACAGGTAATGTCTAGAATTTTTATTACTAGTTTTTAATTTTACATCAAATGCTATTTAACAGTGTAGAACTGTGCAGCTCTCTTTTTATCACTAACTGGTGTATATTTACACTAAACATTTTTAAAAACTTTCCCCTAATTGTTATGGTCCGGGATGTGTTACTGGAATTTTCCATCAGGCTCCCGAGCCTACCTGGTATCCGCCTCTGGCCGGGGGCCACATCCTCCTCCAGTTCAGTTTTTCTGATCAGTTTTGGCTGAATCTGGGCAGAGAATAGTTCAGCACACTTCCCAATTCATCTTGCTACTTCTATCAGCAATCCCATTATGAATAAACACTGGCAGTTCCACATGTCCTTTTCATATTATTGCCCCCACCACATTTGAAAGATGATGTGGTAAGCTTCAGATGATGAGCTGTTTCCATCCTTTTTCATACTTCCTATCATTCTGGTACTAATCTAGCTATCTTCTGTGGTCTTTCAAGCCCTTTGGCATTGCTGAGTTGGCCACTGCATTCCTTCTTTTGATGATTGCACCAGATTTTTGATTTGGCCACCCCTGAAGTTTTTGCTATCTCTTTGATGGTTTTATTTTGGTTCTTCAGCCTGCATCAAATGCAGAAGTTGCTGTAATTCTTGAAGAATTGAGGGAATGCATTTTTTTTAAAGGCCTTAAATTAAAGTTGAAAGCATAAACTTTAATGTTTTCTTGACAGTTTGATTTTTGAAGTCCGCTGTGTTAGTGTACAAAGAAAAAAATCCATTTTGACAGTTACCTTGATGATTAGACATGCCGTGATCTACATGTGGTCATAGGGATACATCAATGCACACTTTCGTAGCATTAAGCTAGCCGCTTGCTTCTACTTAGAAACTTTTGAAACTGTGGCTTATTAACTGTGGCCATGTTAGGGATTATTAATTACTGAAAAATAACTTAAGTTGCAGCTGTTGTGCCACATATGCAAATGAACGTAAATCCTCAGCTCCAAAGAAGCTTAGGAATCGTGTTGCTGTCTGATGCTGCAGGTATGGATGTAGCTCAGATGAAAGACTTACAGAAACAGCTGGAAGCAACAACTAACTTTAGTTTCTGGTAATTTTTTTGTCAGAACACTGATTACGACCATTACTTTTAAGTCTTATTAATCTGAATGCTCACAAGCTCTATTGTGACAGAGGTACAGAAATTCTACTAGATATGAGATATTTATAGGGCAAACGTGAATGAGGGGAATCTCCACATACATGAATGTTTGGTGAGTTCTGTAAAAAACAGTTTTTTGCACATTATGATGTTGATGGACCAATGTGATTTTTTTTTCTGTTTGTTTGTAATTGGTTTTTTTTTTGTCATCTTACTGCCGAAAAAGAAAAGATAGGCAGCAGAAGAGGCAGTTGTAAATTTTCTTCTAGCCTATGCAGTCAATGTTTTGAATCATTTCAAGGTATACACTGTTACTAAGTATGAAAAAACTTTACTGCCTCATCAGAAAAGTGATTGTGGTGCACATTCAGGCACAAATATTTTAATATGCATCATTTGAATGCCATCGGGTTGACAGAAAGAAGCCAATGTCTCAAACGTATATGTCTACAGGATTTTAACTTCAACAACAAGCCTGGTTTAACAATCACAACACAGCATTATAGCCATAAATGCTGATATTACATGTAACCTAGCTTTCTCTCTCCTTCCTTCTCCCCTCTCTCTCTCATGTATTTTGTCACCTGCATGTTCAATCTTTTCCATTAACTTACTGTCTTTTTCAATTTTATACTCATGGCCATTTTATTCGCCGTTCTCTTAAATTCTGTCTCTCTCTGTCCCTCTGCCTTTGAAGACTGGTTAGCTGACAGATGTGTGTAGAGAATGACTTCTGACAACTCAGGCATTTCGTTCATCTGTCATCTTCGACATCTGAGTTTGAGAGGAGAGGGAGAGAGATGGAGAGAAATACAGAGAGGTTAAAGAAGAACTAAAAAAATCAAAGTGAGGCTGCCAAATTACTTCGAGGGAAAACCTTTTGCATTTTGTGGTCAACCTGGCTCTGATGTCATTAGAAATTACACAGTATTTACCTTGTCTTTGTATTTATATACAGTCATAGTAAAGAGAATACACTCTCGTTCATTTTTAAGATTGTCCTTAGCAGATCTTAAAATTAGTTCAATATAATCTAAATTGAACAACAGCATATCACATTTTACACCATGTCACAAAAAAAGGTCAAAATGCTAAAACAGTGTGTAAAATAACATATAAATACACCTCAAGCTTTTAGAATAACTTTTAGCAGGAATATCTTAAAATTCTTCTTAAAAGCATTGTTTGAGTTCATCAAGGTTTGCAGGTTATTTGTTTATGCACGGCTCTCTTAAGCCCTTTTTCATTAGTACTTACTCAGGTCAACTCGCCACAGATCACAACGACTTGACTCCACTGGTTTTCTTTGCAATCTAGTCTAACGTGCGTGGCTGTCATCATATCAACGCTTCCGATCGTTCAGCGACATAATTAATATGTGACACAAACGCTACAAAAAAGGGGGACGTGGAGACAAGAATATACCTGTTGCTTGGTCTGCGGCTTTTCACCAAACTCTTTCATGAACTTTAACATTTAACATGCTCACTGGTGCCTGTAGAGTCTGCTTTTTTTCTCTCTCTTTCTGGGTATTGCACGGTCTCACCTGAGATTAAATTTTTGGTAACACTTAATAACACGAAGAGTAGCGCACAAGTACCCTGTACTTACATGCAAATTGCTGGCAACAAGTCAGGTATTTGCAAAAAACAATGGAACAAGTACACCAATAATCTTTGACAGAACACAATCATTGCCTTCATATTATGTGGAAAAGATCTTATAACTTCTCCCAGATTGATGCGTAGCAGCAATTCCTTCTTTAAATCGATTGCTGATGTCTTTCCTCGTTGGCTGTGTGTTAACACACATGTGGATAGTCCAGACCTGAAAATATCAGTTTACAAGGCTGTCACACTTTCTAATAATTATTAAAACAAATCCATTTGGTTAACAACAGCTGGCTGTATTTATCCTTGTAATTCCTATGGATGCAGTAAGGGTGTAATGCCCTGATACATAACACATTAGAACCTCAGGTAGAGGGTGAGTTTTCTTTTTACAACTCTGTATTCACTTACACATTCAGGTAGTGTAGCGGTATTAAACAATTGTTAAATTCTTGATTTTATATTCTTGTAAATGAGATAAACAATATCTTTACGTCAGATGGATACTCCAGGTCTACTTCAGACCTCAATTTGAAACCTTTATGCCAGCTGTGCTTCATGTTGTGAGAAGTTAACAGTCCAGTGAGTAAAGGTCCACTGGTTCAGACAAGCTCTCATTATTCTGGAATGGGCCAAAGGAACTGAGTGGATGACCTGCACGTTCTTAGTGCTGGATAAGAGGGTCAGCAATTCTTCTCCAGGCTTGTAATCAAAACCCGTTTTGTACGCCCACTAAATTACAGCTCTTTGCTCTGCCAACTAGTTTGATGTTTTTTTGTGTGTGTGTGTGTATGTAAGAAGTGTGAATTTCTCTTTAAAAATATCTGCATTTTATTTAAGTAAATCTGGGAGCTCATGATCATTCCTTTAGTAGTCATGTAGATTTATTTGCTTGCATGACTTCAAGAATCCACTAAGGTGCTCCTCCTGCTATGCTCTCATCAGTTTTGAATGATGATATGAATACCAATGCTGCTTCACATCCCCGCAACCATTTTTGCATTACAGAAGATGTCAGCCATTGTCTATTTAATCTACGAT
Organism: Hemichromis elongatus; assembly: GCA_015108515.1. NCBI lineage: Eukaryota > Metazoa > Chordata > Actinopteri > Cichliformes > Cichlidae > Hemichromis > Hemichromis elongatus. The sequence continues at coordinate 39,040 of VUQR01018166.1, read as the reverse complement.
TTAAATATTTTCAGTTGCTTTTAAATTTGCAGCCCAGCTGCTTTAATCAGAGTAGATAAGACTAAATTTAAATGGATAAACTGTCTCCTCTAATCATATCAAAACTTCACATAATAGCCTTTTAACTGAGTTGGTACAGTACACTGGTCGGAATAGAATTTACGATAAAGTTTTGTCGAGGAATTAACTCGACCATTTTAGTATGAAGGCACATGTATACTTATTTTAATTTTGAATTAAACTCATCAAAGTGTCAAAGAGACCTTCATGCTCCCCTCTCCACAATTTAAATATTAAATGATTGCAACAACTGACCTAGCAGTTCTGACATTAAGTGGCTTCTTTTAATTGAAGTAAGGTGAGTGTACTGTACTACTGTCCCTGCAGACAACTGGTTAGTACAGCTGGTGTTTAGTTAGCAGTAGGTCATCTTTCCAGTTGGAGCTCTAATTCCTCAGCTGTGAGCATGTGTGTTTTTATCGTCGTGGATCCAAGCTAGTGCTGACTAATTTAGCCATTTGTCTGTAATTGTTCAGTTTTAATTTTCTCTAGTGATTACAATATGTTGGTTTAATCGATACAAAAGAAAATACAAACACCGTTATCGATGGAGCTGAATTACATGAACACCACAGGTTTAATCACTAGTACAGAGCCAAACTCCAATAACACCGGAGGCTACAGTTTCCATAATGCAGTTCCTTAATTTTCTCAAATCTCTATATTTTCTCAATCCTGCTTTTTAACCTTAATCTCTTTTCAAACACAGATAGTTTAAACTTTCCAAAGCAACAGATGGTCTCCTGCTTTTCCTGTATAAGTGCCCCTGCTTATTCTGCTTCGGAGACTTTTTAAGGGATGTAAACTTCTTAAAAATATGTTGCATCAATGCAAAATATGAAGAGTCTGAATCTTTCTTTCTTTCATCTTTCTATTCTGACTGTGCTGCCTTTATGGAAAGCTCTGAATTAAATCCAATGAATTGCATAATGTGTAGGTTGTATGCCCACAATGGCAATACTATGTTATTATTTCTAATTAAAGTGCAAAAAAAAAGAAAAAAGCAAAGTCCCCCACAGGGAGAGACTGAAGCCTGATAACCATCATCTGTTCATTCATTAATAGGCAGTACTGAATTTATGTTCATTAGCACACGGCTAATGAGAACACCCCAGTTGTGTATGCTGATTCTTTTAATCAGGGTGTGTGTATGTGTTTGCATGTGAGGGCACATAGGTGCTTCTACCCAACATAATATGTGTGTATGAAAATAGTTTTTGGATACAGACTAGTGCCTGGACCTGTGCATGTATGTTTGTTCCAGAAAGAGGGTTGTGTGTGTGTGTAAGTTGTTAATAGAGTATTCATACAAGTTCAATAACCATTTGTTTATGCACATGTGCTTTTTTTTTTAACATACTATTTATATTTTACATGACAAAAGGTCATGTTGAGCGCATAGCTTGAACACATGTTTATTCATTAAAGAGAAGCTGATGCAATAGGAGTTATGATAGGAAATGTAAAATGTCTAGCTGATGGTCCTCTCCTTTTCTTTTAATGTAAATAATTAAAATGAAAGTGAATGTTGGGACATTAAGCAATAATTACCCCAAACAGCCATGAGCCTGGCAAATTACACACACACACACACACAATTAACAATTTTTGAATGGATTTTTTGAACTGTGATGTAAAGCTTCCCTGTGTAAATGTAAGTTGATTGTCTTACATTTTTAACCATTAGAATTACAGTATACTATTCATGATTTTTACCAGTATTCATGTGTAAAGCCATTGGAGTTGACAGGCACTTGGTATTACAAATGACATCGACTATGACAGGAGGGTGTATCACTGCTTTTAAATTATGGGTCAGCTGTGTAACTTGTGATTGCTTTAAGTTCACCTTGCCTTATCTTACCCTACTTTACTTTGGTGACCATTTGTCATAAAGTAAATTAAACTTTATCAGTGTGCTCACATCTTTATGCAACTTCTTTTTATGTTGAGAGTTTCTCCTTGAAATTATCTTTCCGTTTCTTTGCTTTAATAAAATCCTGGGTTGCTTTGGCTGTATGATTCAGGTCATTGTCCATCTGTATTATAAAATGCCGCCCAATCAATTTGACTGCATTTAGCAGGATTTGAGGAGCCAGTGTGTCTCTGAACACCTCCAAATTAATTTGACTGTTTCTGTCCTGTGTCAAATCATCAGTAAACGCTAATATCCCAGTGTCACTGACAGCCATGCACATCCAAACCATCACGCTGCCTCCGCCGTGTTTATGCATTATGTTTTGGAGCTGTTCCACCTTTTCTCCATACTTTTTTGCCATCATTCTGATAGAGGTTGATCGTGTTTTCATCCATCGGAAGAATGTTTTTCCAGAACCGTGCCGACTTTTGTAGATATTTTCCAATCTAGCCTTTCTATTCTTGAGCCTTATGAATGGCTTACACCTTGCAGTGAACCCTCTGTATATACTTTCATGCAATCTTCTCTGTATGGCAGACTTAGGCATTGATTAGGCTACTTCCTGAAGAGTGTTTTTCACTTGGTTGGCTGTTGCGAAAACGTTTATCTTCAATATGGAAATAATTCTGCGATCGTCCACAACTGTTGTTTTCTGTGGACCTCCAGGCCTTTTTGCATTGTTAAGTTTACCAGTGGTTTCTTTCTTTCTCAGGATGCATGAAACTGTAGTTTTTTGGGGGGTTTTTTAAGCTTAAGGATGGCTTGTTTTACCTGAATGAAGAGTTCCTTTGACCACACGTTGTCTGTTGATAGCAAAATCTTCCAAATGCAAGCACCACACCTCAAATCAACTCCAGGCCTTTTATCTGCTTAACTGATAATGACATAATGAAGGAATTTGCTACAAATCGCCATGAAATAGCACTTGAATCTACTATCCAATTATTTTTGGTCATTTTAAAAGAGGGTGGCACATGTTAAGGAGCTAAAACTCCTAAACTCTTCATCCAATTTTAAACGTGAATGATACACTCAAATGAAAGCTGAGAGTCTACACATTATGTCTGTGTCCCTTATATATAATGGAATTGAAATATGGAATATGTTTCAGTAAACAGGTAAAAAAAAACAAAAAAAACTTGTCATTATCCAAATATATATGGATGTGACTTACAGATGGCATTAATTATATCATTGATTTTTGTGTGCAATGCTATAGCAAAGTGTCAGATCTGACCCTGTGTCTTTCAAACTTTCTATTTTCCTCCTACTCTTTTGACATTCCACTTATTTCCCCTATCTCTAATTCCTGACTCAAGAGTTTTAATGCTGGACCCATATGAAGTTCCTATTAGAACAGCCTATAATTTTTTTTTGACTGAGTTTCTGTCAGCCGTTTTGTAGGGCTGAGTGGTCCGGGAGGTATACCTCTCACATTAGACCATTGTCTCCCTGCCATTCCGCCCGCCCCCCCCAATGACAGAACTCTGTGTCAGTAAAATACAGCTAATAAGGCAGTGCTGTGCTCCCATTTAAATAGCATCTGCTAAAGAAGTTTTCCCCCTATTAAGCTCACTGAACATTAAAATGTCTTTGATTAAATGTTGCTCAAAACATGTGTTTGCAGTTTCTGTACCCAAGCGTTTTTGAAGCAGATGGTGCATCAACAAAAAGAGGCTTGCATTTTAAAAACGGTTCATATGCAGCTTTTGTGTCCTTTCAAACAAAACAAAACAAAAAAAAAACAGAAACAAAATCCATACACATTTTAGCATTTAGATCTTTAACATCATTTGGGGGGGCGATCGTGGCTCCAGAGCTGGCAGTTTGTCTTGTCACTGGAAGGTCGCTGGTTCGAGCCCCGTCTTGGTCGTTGTGTCCTTGGGCAAGACGGTTCACCCGTTGCCTACTGGTGGTGGTCAGAGGGCCCGGTGGCGCCAGTGTCCGGCAGCCTCGCCTCTGTCAGTGCGCCCCAGGGCAGCTGTGGCTACAGTGTAGCTTGTATAATAATAATAATAATTATCATTATTATTATTATTATTAGCTTGCCATCACCAGTGTGTGAATGTGTGGATATCTGAATGTAGTATAAAGCACTTTGGGGTTCATAGGGACTAAGTAAAGCACTATACAAATACAGGCCATTTACCATTTGAAACATTGTAGGTGAAAAAATGCCTTCTCAGAGCTCAGATCAACTGATTTTTATGGCATTAGTGCTGTTGGTTTTCTGATCATTTATTAGAGTATGCATTAGCTGTCAAATCATTTCTGCACAAATCATGCTTTGGTAATTATTTTACTTGGTATGTTTTAATAGTAAATGAATTTTAGTCTTAGAATATAGATTCGGATTGTATACAATGCAAAATATGAGAGACACCACAAGTTAAATTAATAAGTTTATTTTAAATACCAATTTTAAATTAGTATTTATGAATTAAGTGTTTGAACTCTCTTTTATGGTGATTTGCTCAGCTAATATATATTTTAGGAATGAAAGCTTGTTATTACTCTTGATCAGATGAAATAGGCTCTTTGGCTCTTCAAATAATTTTCAGATGGATACACAAGAGGATGTGCATCCATCTGAAAATTATTTTGGCTTTCCAGAGCCAGGACAATGGGAATATACAACCACAGGGAAATCACACTAAAGTTAATGCAGCACGACGTGAATTACTTTAGCAGAGCTTGAATGGTAAGTTTGTTTGTGTTCTCGAAGGCAGATGAAATAGTATGTTTGTTTGGTTTTTTTCTCGCCAAGGGAGCCGAGAATTCCTAAGAGGCAGATAGAGACAGAACGTGGGTGACTGTTGTGGGTGGGGGTGTTGCAGTGAGAAAGGAAAACACAATAATGAGAAAAATGACATCTTCTCTTCTTTAAGTGATACAGATTTTTGTAAGGGATGACTGCTTTGGATGACCTGTATTCCCCACATCAATGTTAGCAAGTGTGCCTAATCATCACTATATAGAGTGTAAAGCCCAGAGATGATTAGTACATTTATCACCTCTCTCGCCTTTGTAAAGAGCAATCCAATTCAAATGAGCTGTCTGCCTTAAGAGAAAAAAGATCAGTTATTCTGATTAAAAACAACGAGGAAAGAGGAGTGGGCCAAACTTCCTTCACAGCTACTTCTGATCTGTAAATACAGGTCGTGCTTGGGTGCTCGAAAAGTAACAACAGTTACTTTTCCACGCAGGTGATTCAGGTGTGGGATATTTGTTGCTTAGAAATTGCTTATTTTAAACTGCATATGTTTTTTGCAGGTGTTTTCTCTGGGTTATATTAAATATGCATTCATTTATTTATTTTGCATTAAAAATGAAGTGTTAGAGGGAATCAGGATAGTACACTTTAAATGCATTATAGCTATTTAAAACATGCAAATTCATCTTTGTATATATTTTGGTTGTGTGAAAATGAATTTGTTTCTTCAAAGGGGACGGCAGCAGGAATGGGTATGGGTAGTAATGTTCTCATACTCTTTTAGAGGAGCGGTAGTGTGTATTGGCTGCTGATTTGTTTTGTATAATTAAATTAAACTGCTCTTATCTGCTGATGTAAAAGGTAATTTGTGCAAAATGTAAACGTAGTTAAGAATATGATTCTTCTACGACAACTGATAAACTTAAGCTCATTTCATTTTGTAACGTGACTATTAATTTGGATAATTTCTTAAGCTCACTACCAGAAATCAGTGCTTTGCCAGGTAACTGTTTCAGGCTGATCGAACATTTTGATACATTTTAGGTGTTTTTCGTCCTGGCAGATTTTTAACTCTACAAAGATTTTGTTGTCAACTTGTACAGAATGTTTACACTAGAGGTCTGTAATCGACAGCAATTCACTGTTGACTGATGTGTGTGATTTGTAACATAATTTTATGAAAACTGCACTGGAACTTTTGCTTCTGAACACGAACACTGTTGCCCGCTTTCTTTATACTGGTGTTTCACCGATGTGGCATTGGACTGTGTTTAATGAATGTGATCCTACTTTTATTTTAATCCATTGTATGTTGTACGGAACTGGTCTGAGTGTGTTGTGCTGTAGTTCTAAATTACACGCTAAGAAAACACGGAAAAACAACACATCAAGGCAACAAACAGTAAATGAAAGAAAAGGCAACAAGCTACTTATGTTGACAGAGAGGAAATATTTTTATTAGTTGAGTATTACGTGCACACACTTTTTTTTTAAATTATGGTTTTGTGTTAACTGATGTGCAGTTCAAAGCTGAAAAAGATGCTAAGAATATTTTCATAGAAAGTGCACATGTGAATTCTGGCACTAATGGAGCCTCACATTATGAGGCTCACTGACTAACGAGCATTGGAAACTTTAAAAATTATGCATGTATATCTGCTTTTAGTACTTATTCTGAAACGTAATCATCAAACTGTTCAAGTAGTTTCTGTCAGATTTGTTGCCTTTTTGTCTCAGTGAATATAGTACTTGCAGGCATAGACTGTCTCTATCAACACTATCAAGATATGAGTTTCTGTCCTTCAATAACTACTCCTATTTACTGGACTGTGTTGCTAAGTGGCAAAACTTGCTTTTGCTTGTACATTTTTATCAAAAGCAGCAATTGCTGGCCTGCAATTTGCATGATTTTATAACCTGTAGGTAATATTATTAAAGACAATTGCATATGCAATACAATATCTGGTATACAGTTTACGTAAAATATCAAGCAAGATATTCCCCCAAAGGTACAGAAAACAAGTGATAATGCTCTCTAGCTGTGGTCCATTTTAACTGGTAGATGTTTCAAAGGAGCAGTGTTGGTCAAGTTACTTGAAAAAATAACTAACTAATTACTGTCAGTACCTTCACGCTTTAAATGCTGCACGGTCGTACTCTGTCCCGCACTCGATATATTATCCATTGTTGATCTGCACGCAGCTGTTGCTACGAACATCGCACTCGCTTACATCATTGTCATGAGATACTCTCGCAAACAATGTCACATTTTAGTAACGCAGCAAAGTGGCGTGCTTACGGGAACGTAACAGTAATCTAATGACCTTTTTTGCAATAGTAATGCCTTACTTTACTCGTTAATTGAAAAAAGCAATCGGATTACAGTAGCATTACTGCCCATCTCTGCATAGGAGCTTGAAAATTTTGCTGTGGCCTCCAAAATACGCTGTCAGTAAATGGTCTGCCATCAGCACTACCATACTGACAAAACAAACAGATAGTTCAGATGAGTGTGTGAGCTAGTAAAGTCATTTTAAAGGAGTTTTCATTAACAAAGTACTGCCATTCGAGGAGGAATTGGATGGAAACCCAACTGAACTCAATCTACTTCTCTTTTAAAGCTGTTAAGTTAATCTGTATGACATGAGGTATAATCAACGTGTGCTATGGTAATGAGAACTTGTAGTCTTATCTTATATACTTATTCATAAATTGATCACAATATTTGAAAATGTTTGGCTTTATTGTGGCAACGAAAATGTCACGAGTGCAAAATTTATTTTACACTGCTTTGGATGTTTGGTCTGGGTTCAGCTTTTATTAAATCTTATAGTGAAAGCTAAAAAGACACACTTTTCTGTAGTTGGAAGGAAAATGTTGCCAGCAATGTTTTGATTATTAAAATTATCAGTTATATAAACAGTTTACAAGGCCACTTTCAGTGACTTGCATGAAAAAGATTAATATAGAAGGCCAGTTGTCAAATGAAATTCCCATTTTGTACCCCTGGCCTTCAGTGAATACCCTTCTTCTCATTTTCTTCTTCTTTTCCAAGTCTATAGCAGTTGCTAAATGTTCCTGGGAAAAAAAAAGAACAAGTTGCAGGGAGCTAAAATTCCCTCAGGACCCAAGATGTCAGCTGGATGTCAGAACCAAGACAAAAAAGCCTTTGTGCTTCATAGCTACATCCACTTTTTCAGGTTCCTAAGCTTTGTTTGTGCTCTGGGCCATTAGGTAGGGAAACACAGGGCCAGGTATGACAAAGAGGAAGTCCTTACTTTGAATGATTTTACCATGCAACTTGAAGTAGAACAGCAGTTTCATAGGTTTTTATGGTGTAGCATTTAACTTAAAGGTCATTTCCATCTTTCTATATGCTTGATCCAGGAGAATTTTTCTGTTACAACAAGATGCCTGACAAAGAATTTCCCAAATACGGAATTTAACAAACTATTGTCTATCTCAAAGAAAATATTTTGTGTTTATGCATACAGTTAAAAAAGGTTAAAATTATATGATGTCCCAAAATGTTGTTGTCGAGAAAATGTAAACATCTTTAGTGATTTCAACAATATTTAAGAAAATTGACTAAAACTAAAATTGTATGAAATATACAGTATTATATTAGCCTTCCAAGCTAGACCTTCTCAATATCATATATACATACTGGTACTACTGGTGCTGGTACCAATCTCATCTGGCACCATACAGGGTATACCATATACCCTGATATGGTAGGAACATATCAGGGGGTGTCTTCCTACACACCTGTTTAAACACCCTGCCCATGGCACTGTGTGTGTGCGCGCGTGTGTGTGGGTGCATGGCTGGGCCTTTGTCTGGGGCTTGCTGAGCCTTGGCTCCTGTGGGACATGCAGTGTGGGGCTCTAACGGATGCCGGGTGGTTCTTGGGTGCCTGGGGCCCTGTTTTGAGCTTGTGCTGGTGACAAGCCTCTGGTGGGGTCGGCCGTCCGTTCACTCTGGTTCTCTGGGACTCTCGCCCTTTGGCTGTGGGCGCCCCATCTGGGACCCATCCCTCCTTATCCTGCTTCTCGCAGTTGTTGCCGAGATGTGCGCCCTCAGGTCTTTGGTATTCCCGGGGGCTATGAATGGCCCGGATCTACTCTAATTAGCAGTTAAATTTTGTGACAAAGACACATGCGTTTTTATATTTTTCTATTCCAGGAGCCGTATGTTTTTTTTCTTCTCACAGTTGCAGCAGTTAGCAATACATCATGCTTTGGTATTTGTGCTCTATCCTTTTGTTACATTTTCTCCCATTTTCTTTTTTGTTGTTTTTTTTTCCCTCCCTGCCAGCTTAAATATTATCATACTGCACATATACTGTCATAAGTGAAATAACAGTAATAGAAATTAATAAATGAACAGATAAACGAGTTCACTTGGACTCTTCTACTGTGAAGCCAAGAACTATCTTGAAGAGTGTATATGAGTATATGTTGCTCTAAACCATTTTTATACATTTCAGCATTCACGATGCCTTTTCAGATATGCAAGCTGCCAATTCAATAGGCACAACTGCACACCCCCCACCATCAGAGAGGCACTGACAAAAAGCTGGATCGTCCCTTTTCTCTTTAATGTGGAGGCTGTGACATCCATATTTTCCAAAAATCGCTTCAGGTTTTGATTCGTCTAATCACAGAACTGTTTTTACTTTCCCTCAATCCCAGAGAAGATGACGGGCTTCTTAGCTTATTCTCATGATCTTTTTTGCATGATGGAGTTTTAATCTGAAGTTTTGGAATGCTGTGTTCATAGGCTGGAACTTTTCCTGAGCCTATACAGTGATTTCCATGACAGAAGTTTCCATACAGAGATTTCTCCAAATTCTCTGACACTTTTAATGATAAGTATAAAATAATATGTACTGTAGATGATGAGGTATTCAAACTCTTAACAGTTTTGTGTTGAGGGACATTAAACTGAAATTTATAGACACAGATTGTTAAAGCTCTGACTATTTTTACTTCTGAGAAACTCTGCCTCTCTCAGAAGCTTCTCCTATACTCAATCATGCTACTAACCTAATGGACTGGTTCTACGAAAGTGCTTTTGTACTCTACTTGAGCACTTAAAGCACTTTATACAACAGGCCTTGTTCACCCATTCACACACATTCATACAAGCAGTTTTATCAGTCCTTAAGTGTTTTCTGTCTGACATTCACAGACGTGCATCAGAGAGCAACTTGGGGTCAATATTTTGGCCAAGAATATTTGACACGTAGACTGAAGCAGCCAGGGATCGAACCTCCAACCTTCTGATTAGTAAATGAACTGCTCTACTGACAGCCAGACAGCCACCCCGTTGCCAATTATCCTAATTGGTTGCAAAATGTTTCTTGAGCTATTTCTTTTTAGTAGCACTTGCTTTCAAGCCTTGAAAAAAAAATTGAATAGTAAAATGTCTTAGTTTAAAGATTTGATGCTTCCATTGTGAATAATAAAACATGGGTTTATGAGATTTGCAAATCTTTTCATTGTGTTTTTATTTACCTTTCTCACAGGACTTTTTCCATTATACTTGTAAATTCACAAGATTGTGTTTTGTCTGGTTTTGTTTTTTGATACATTTTTAGCTGCTTTATTGATTTATGGCCTGTCTCGTCCCATGGAAAAGTATCAAGTGTGTCGTCTTTCTGTTCCCACTTAAGCCATTTAATGGTTTTCATTTTTCATAAAAAGTAGTCATTCATTTGAAAGACCTTTGGACAATGATTCAGTCAGTTCAATGTCAGTCTGAAGATGGGCACCTAAAATATAAATTGCACACTCAGCTTATATCAAGTGTTTATTGAGCCTAGCCTATAGCCGCCATCTTTTCTTTTCTTTCTTATTTTTTTTAATTGAACGTTTTCATTGCAATGCCTAAATATGGCAATTCTGACGTGGATACGCGTCTTCTTATCCTTGCTGATGGTGCCATTGGTTGGGAGACTAAGGGACATAAAAAAAGCTTTTATGTTTTAAAGAAACATGAATTCTGCACAAAGTAAAGAGACTCAGTTTTTCCTGTCTTGCACACAGCAGGAGATGGTCTGCACTAGACAAGCTCTCACTTTTGGAAATATTCCATTTAGTTTAGGTCAGGGAGCTGTCTGGAAAGAATGTGAAGTAGGCAGGACATGAGACTCCCACTTGTTCCTACATAGGTGCCATTGGACATCACACAGACTTGGTACTAGCAAACTGGCAGGTTTAATGTACGATCCAACTGCATTGGACATCGGTGCTCTCACATACAGCTCTTTGTGGAAAGTCTATATTGTTATGTCTTTATAGTTTCAGGGTTGCAGCATAAAGAGGAATGAATTAATTTTTATTAATATAACTTTTTTTTTACCATTAATTATACCTTTGTTACATATAGTGCAGTCTGAAGGGATCACCCAACACGAGAAATAAACCATCCATCAGAGATGTGGTGGCATAATAAATCAGAAACTTTAGATAATGACACAAAAATAACAACATGTCTTCCACTTCTCTTATTTTGGTAGCTACATAAATGTCCCTCTACTATCTGGTATTTTCAAGGAATCCAAATAAAAATGTGATTACAGAAAGAAAGTGTGGAAGACAAGTATTGGGGTTATTTGTGTTATTTGAGACCTTCCCAACTCATCTTGCATCTTACAAAAAAGGAAGAACAAGAAGAAGAAGGAAGAAGTATTTGAAATGAAGTCGCCTAAAGGGACACTTCACAGTTTTTAATGTGGGAAACAGTAACATGCAACTGATTGATGTTTGCTGGGGCATTACAAACGGAGAAAGACGTGATTAAAGTCTTGCACTAAATCCCTTTTGTTGCTGACATGCAGAATATTACATTTCCAGTTTACAAATTAGAGTTATTCCTTTGAAGTAACAAAAAAAGATTTAATGATCAAAAGGGAGATTAATTGGTTTCAGCCATCTTAAGAAACTCTCATTAAGGAGAACTGTGATATTAATTGGTGCAGAAGTTGTCTATTAACATTTCAGTTTTATACTGTCAGTCATTCCTCCAAATGTTTTGTGCGGATCTAAGGCAATAATATTACTCCACCTTTTCAGACTGTGTAATATCAGATTTACTGTGATAAAAGCTGGATCATATTAATTTGTAGCCCTACTGAACTCTTTCTGTCAAGCGCTTGTTTTCTCTGAACAGCAATGACTTGCTTGGAAAGGCCTGTAATTATAATGCATAAAATATTGTAAATGTGTGTGGCTCTGTAAAACAGAATAAAAAGGGGCTCAGCAATAACACCTTCAGGATAAAGCAGTGGTGCCCTTGGTGTCCAAATGATTATGAAACGGCTGTACAGATCGATATCGAAAGCAAAACAATCAGGGTGCACTTCAGCTTATAGCAATAGTGATGACTTAACAAGCTGCCGTTATATTATTAGCTGCCAGAACTTAATTGGTGTGAAGACTCTCAGTGGACTTCATAAGTTACATCTATTCAACTGCTTATTTACGCGACTATCTAATAAGCCAGTCACATGGTTGCAATTTAATGCATTTAAGGATGTAGACAACAACAACGCAACCTGCTAATATTTAAACTGAGCACCAGAATGAGGAGGAAAGGGGATTTAAGGGGACTTGAATGTGGTGTGGTTGTTAGTGCCAGAGGGAAGAGACTGCTAGAGTATTTCTGAAACTGCTGATCTACTGGCATTTCCCCACACAACCATCCTTACAGTTTATAGAGAATGGTTAAAAGAGGACAAGATATCCAGTGTCTGTATTATCTGACTAAAAATGTCAGAAAGTCAGATTATGCTGAGCGGATGGCAAGGTCACAGTAACTCAAAATAAATACTACTTATTACAACCAAGTTATCCAGAAGACCATCTCTGACCACACAACATGGGAAACCTTGAAGCTCTTGGGTTACAGCAACAGAAAACCACACCTGTTATTGTTCCTGTGAGCCAAGAACAGGACACTGAGGCTACAATTTGCATGGGCTCATTACAGTTAAGCACCAGAAGATGGTTGGTTTTATGAGTCTTGATTTTGGTGGTAGGGCCAGAATTTGCCATAAACAACATGTCTTGCATCGCTATTTAAGGGTAGTGGTGGTGTAATCGTGTAGGTGATATTTTGTGGCATGCTTTGGGCCTTACAGGAGCTATTCGACCAACTCAATAGCCTAGCTGACTATTGGTGCTAACCATCTCCTTTTTTTTATGAGCACAGCATACCCATCTTCTGATTGCTGCTTCTATTAGGATGCTATGTCACAAAACGCAAATCATCTCACACTGGCTTCTTGAACATGACAATGAGGTCATCGTACTCGAAGCTTTAGTGTAATTAGCATCATATTCTTTATTAAGTTTCTTTTGTTTGCTGTTTATGGTGACCCAGACTGAACAAAGTCAGTAAATGTCTTGAGCAGGATATCTGCTGGCTACACTGGAAGCTCTAAAACAACTGGCTGTTACCCCCGGGGGTTAAGACAGTAGACTAGTTGATAGGTCACAGAACATGTTAGCTATTTGAGTCCAAGTCCTTGCTCCATACTTAATATGATCTAATTGCTGACAAGAAAGCAAATACTATAAGCGTACCACATCAAATATTGAATAGTATACTGGAAAGGGACCTGAATCAAAAGAGCTTCTAATTTTTGCCACCTATTCTTTCATATTCCTTCTTGAGATTATCTGATTAACTGCTGTACTATATACAGAAAAATGTGCAAAGCACCCGCTCTAATACAAAAAAAATGTGGATGTCCCATCCTCAGCTGATTTCTCTTTTCTGAAGGGCACCTATTTGAATTGTCTCTTTTTCCCCTTGTATGTTAAGTAATGAATTTATTAGGAATTACACTGACCTTGGTTCACATAGAAATAGTTTTTTCCCCCCCTCTTAGAAACAAAATGAAAAGGAGGCAGAGGCAAATGTAAAATACCTTCATCTTCCTTCAGCTCCCAGCAATGCTGAATGTATAATGTATTGTCAGCTAATATATTCTATAAAGATTTTTTTTTTTTTTGGTTAGGCAAC
>VUQR01018166.1:0-25296 GCA_015108515.1 Hemichromis elongatus | reverse complement strand
GTTAGGCAACTATCTTGCTTTAAGCTGGAAGGTTGAAGAGCAGAAGTCAATATTTTGTGATGTGAGAATTTATTTTTATGAGGTATGCATTGAAAGTGTTAATATAAGCTGAAATGTGTAAGTTTAAAAAGAAGGTAGATGCCGCTTCTTTAGTAAGAGGTGTGTTTATCCTGCTTTATTAAGCCATTAGATGTGGTGTGTTGATGCACATTTATTTGGATATGCCAACATTAATTACGGGCATCAATTCATTAATCTTCACAGCGACTTCAAGTTGCCCCAAAGGAAGTTAAGGCCCACCTGTTTCAGTGGCAAAGATTGGATTAGAGTTAGGGATGGTACTTGGTGAAGACTTGGGTGTTTTTCTTTTGGCAAGGTTGAGAAACTGAACAGACTGTGTTAATCCCCCATGTCCAACCTCATTTAAATGGCCATTTATCATTCTGACTAACACTTTGTGTAATTTCAGAGCACTTTTAATAAAGTTTGACATTGAGCATGCATGACACATGACAAAGACTTTTTTTTATTATTATTATTGGTAGTTTAGTCTGTGAAAAGGGGCTTTCCCAGTATATTCACCTGTAGTGCTAAATCTGTGTTGAATTTCCAAAGGTAAACAGGCTTGCACAAAATTTCAGGACAAAGCTGAAGAAATCTCAAGAGATTTCGAGAGTCATGTGTTACAAAGCAGGATTTTTCTCTTATCCAGGTTACTTCAGGGTTAACCCTGGGTTTTCTGTACTATGAAGGTGGTTTACTTCTTACTTGGGTATATCGCCATGGTAACTTATGCTGTGACCCTAACCTGCTTTGGAGCAAGTTTATATGCCAGATTCAAAATCCACATGAAATCAACATGTACTGATCACTCAGTTTACCAGAAAGTAGCATCACCATCCCTCGACGATCACTCAGACCACTCTAGGCAGCTAGCTGGAGAGTCTAAAGTTTTTTTTTTTTAAATAGCGTCTAATATCTCTGTTTCCCTGATGAGCATCAGTAAGATACAAAGATTCACTGGCGTAACCTTATTCAATGAGTTTGTTTTTCCCTGTTAGCTGCAATTTTGGAGAATAGTATATGAATTAATATATGATCCTTAAACTGGATGACTACTTGTACTTTTTGACATATCATAAAAAATTGCCGATAGTCTAAGCTTGTGTTTGAATTCTGATTTTTATATTTATTCTTTACTTGTGCTGAGATCGTTAAACACCACCGAGGCTGCCTGTGAAAGAATAAAACCTAAAGCTTTAACAAAGTACTCAATTATAATCCATCACGTTCTCTTGTGTTCAAATGACAGAGCAGTAATATTGATGTCTGTTAACTTACACAGTCAGCATTTTTACCAGCTTGAAATAGGCTAAATTTTATTAACTGTAGTAGGACTTTTTCAGTCTCACTGACCAAAGGGCTGAATGTGCAAATGCATTCATACAGCACTTTAATATGGAATGTTAAATCCAGATAAAAGAAAAATATCCCGAGCATGTTGTTTGCAAGGACAGATGGAGGTAGACAAAGGAAGAAAGTAAAGTAAAACAAAGTGAGAAGTGAGTCAAAAGCAAAAAAAAAAAAGAGATAATTGATGTTGCTAATGCTAAGGTAAGGTATACAATATCTTTCTACATTTTATTTCTCTGATCCTCAGAGTACCTGTTGTACTCACTAATTAGCATTAGACATGGACAGTTTTCCTACTGTCACCATTAAAACTAGTTAAATAAAAAAAACTAAACTAAAAATTAAAATTAAAAAAAAAATCATTACTGCCCACTGATGACCACAAAAATATTATTGCAACCCTGCCTTTCTGCCCTCAAAGCACCTTAGTTGAAATGCAGTATAATTTGCTTGTTAATGAAAAGGTTGGAAACTGTAATATTATGCAGGAAGGCTATACACAACAGTGATAATTTGTGCAAACATAAAGAAGTTAATCAGGAGAAAGGGCTTGCAAGACAACAAGAAAAGGAAAATAAAAAAGGAGAAGTAGGCAAAAGAGGTCCCAGTGAAGCAGCACGTATTCACTGATGGATGTGTTTTTGAAATGCAAAAAGTCTCCAAGGTAGCCTGTACGTCGAATCTGCACGTGTACTGTTCAGCCGTGGAAGAAGTTCTCAGCTACTGAAGGTGTATAGAAATAGGAAATAGGAAACCCCGCATTCAAAATTTAATTTACACAAAATTATATAGTAAAAGTACTAAAAGGTAATGAAAATAATACTATTTCATAAAGTATTATACTACTGTTTACCACTGTTAAGAAGTACATGACAAGAGTAGTTAGAGTTAACCTACATACACACAGTTAGCACTACCATTTTCTCTGTTTACCTTGATGACTGCATCAAGTAGTGAATGGGAGTTAACCTAAAGGGGATTTCCCTCCCAGTTCATTTTCCTCATGCCTGGTTAAACATGATGTATTCGCAAAGTCGTGTCTTCCTGTCTTCGTGGAGCAAATGGGCCATGTAGTTGTAAACACACAAGTAACTATTACAGAGGTATGGCCCCATTCCATATTATCGACATAAACACCACAGGCCCTTTGTGAGCGTATCTAGTGAACACTGCTATCCTGCAAAAGTTAGACAAAATGCATTGAATTGCAGACTCTTTCCTACACTGTAATTCATGTGAAGGTAATCTGAATGCCTTGAGGTACTGAAAGAAAATACTGTCCAAAAATTGGTATTTTAAACAAGGTAGTTGCATTGTGTTACATTACAAAATCCTAATGATATTGCAATATGTAACATGTGCTACATCCCAGCAGAGAAGGTTTAGTCTTTATACAAGAAGGCTACAGTGCTCAGTCTCTGAGGATTCACTCTCTGTAATTGCTTCATTGCAGCGACTTATTACCATGCAGTGCATGTGGTATGAATCTACACATGCCTGAGAGTGTATACAGTATGCTTAAAATTCAGAGTTGTGTAAGTGCACTTCTTCTAGATATGCTGGGATCTCTAGGGGCTTTATTACAGCTTTGCTCTATATTTCTCTGTATCACTTTTGTCGACTATCTATATGTGATCAAAACGTGTTTTGTCTCAGCTCATGTTCCTGATAACAGCTAATGAAGATTCGTATTAACCCTCTTGCTTGCCCTTCAGAACTGATTTAAAGAAATAATGATGAAATATTTGCACAAAGTGGACTCACCGAAGATAATGAAAAACATTATCGTGTTCTGATAGATGTGTCTCTTTGTGTTTGTAGTCCAACCTCTTCTTGGAGACAGATCCTTGTTCACGAATGGATAAACAGGAGTGTATTCATGGCATGGTTGTCTTGTATCATGCTCAAGCACCATTGTGGCCTAATTGAGGAAATATTTACACATTTTCCTGTCACGTGCATTAAATGTAAACTCAACTTATTACATATACTTAAATATTACTTATTCATATAACACATTGAACTTTACAGCTGCCATTGAGTAGGAGCCTAAGCTTAATTTTCCCTCCTCTTCAAGCAGAAACCTCAGTATGGCACTCAGCAATCACACTAGTCAAACAAATTTTGGAGATCAAACACTTTAAGCCGTGGTATGGATCGCCTTGTGAGAGTACTGTACAGCCTAATATGGAGCAATGACTTTCATGTGACTGTTAAGGCACCAGACACAAAGACACCAGCAGAGAACAGCTGATCCCTTGGCTTGCCTTTTGTCTTGTTTACTGACAGGAACATGTACAGCAATGACTAAAATCTCCTCTGGTATACCCTACCAACTTTTCAAAAGTTGAGCTAGTAACAAAATCATCCAAATTGAGCTCTGTTGCAGTGCATTAGCCGATCAGGAGGGTTTGTACATCAAGTACCAATAAATCAGTCCCAGATCAAACAAAACACACAACTTGGAAAATTTCCCTCAAACACTGCTGCCAACCAAAAATCACTCTGGCATAATGACATGCTAGTGTTGGCTACATGTGCTTCCAAAATATTTCCATCGGTGATCCACGCACAAAGAGTGACACAAAAAAATTACTGCAAATTAACAGATAAACTGTAAGACATTACGGAGCCACGCAAGAGACATAGGAGAAAAAAAATGAAGATGATTTTTTGCGAGATCTCGCAAATGTTTTGGCCGCATTCTTTGGAGGCCGCAAGCTCGAAGTCGGCCAGGAGGTTGAGACACGATGTGCCGGGAGTGCGGTGTTCTCCGCGGCTCTAGTGGGCCTCGACCTCCCATTAGCTTTGAGCTGGTGGGTAACAGAGTACTTTTGCAAACATATAATGTCTTGATTACCCGAGCAGATATTTGAAGTTTACACAGCTTTATTCACGCCTGAAAGTATCTTAAAAATGTTTTTTGTGACCCAGAAAGAGTAATATCAAAACTAAGTAGGTGCCGACGTTGTTGGAAACGAATTGGCTGGGCCGCGCTATGAATTCTGGGATAGGTTAGGCCACAAAGGATACTCCGACTCGGCCTTCAAATGCGACCTGCGATGGATGCGGCCTATTTTGTGAGATTTCGCAAATGTTTTGCGAGATCCCGAGTTACTTTTGCGATATCTCGCAAAAGTTTATCTGTTTTTTTTCTCCCCATGTCCCTTGCGGGGCTCCGTAAGACATCACCATGTGCTCTCGATTGAAATGCTACAAAGTAGCACAAGCCTGTAGTTATGGTACAATAAAAGTACACAAAAACCTTTTAAAACTCAGGTTTTTACAGATAATTATCTAATTCTTCAAATTAGGTACATGCAACCTGAGATGTACAACACATGAATTGACATGAAGTGTCAGTATTTATTTCACAACCTTTCAATCAGGTAGTGATCTGGATTTTTTTTTTCATTTATTCATTTTGTTAGACACTTGTTTAGATTTTACTCTGTGCTTGGGATTACTGTCTTGTTGTGTGGACTACTTCACACTTGGCTTTAGCATACAGTACAGTATACAGAGGAGTTCATGGTTAGGGTGACTGTAAGGTGCCCAGTTCCTGTGACTGCAAAACAAAGTTGGACAAAAAAAGGCAGTACTCATCTATTACCCCATTTATGAAAAAATAAGGTGATAAGCAAGAGAGTGCAGAATGAGGCAATAACTATATGTACATATATATATGGATGTATATATTGTGGTATTTCTTTAGTGTATTGTCTGTCTTGTTAATGTCTGGAGCACTTTAACCTAAATAATTTCCCCTGGGGATCAATAAAGTATTCTGATTCTGATTCTGATTAAAAAAGGAGAGAAAATAAAAGAAGAAAACACAAGGGTACCACGGATAACATTAACCCATGTGGACCTCCTTCACACGATCACCATCTCTTCATAAAGCACAGATTAATCAAAGTTAAATAATAACAAAAAAACAAAGTGTGTCTAAACAGCCTATTTTTTTCTCCCTTTCTTTCATTAAGCAGGTCATTATTTGAATTTGTCAGTAATGAACACCTGGGCACTTCACAACCAGCAGTGATAGGGGACCATTTGCTGCAAATATTTAATTAAGCACTGTCAGTGGTTGGCATGCCTGTGTTGGCTCTGTACAGAGCTGAAACGCAAGGGAGTTATGTAAGATCAAGTTTGACTCTGTCCAGATTGGGGCTGCCACGATCTGTACAAAAATGAGACGAGCACTGCGGGGAATATGCTTTACTGATTCCCTGCCAGTGAGTTCTGTATCATTTCTTGAAGGGATGGTTTGACATTTCCTCAAATGTCTCTCTAAACTCTTTTTCCACTTAAATAAGAGGATCAATGCACTGTATCTGACCAGTTTGTTAGCCATCCTGTAGCTACAGTAGCTACAGTATAAGGCAAAACATCCATTGGTTGGATGTACTTAATATAGCACTCGATACTAAAACAAATCTATGTTTCACAAGGTGTTTGTTTAGTTTTCTTTTTATTGCTGCTTGACACTGCAGAGTGACTGCAAGATAGTGAGAAGTCTTGCCTTGAAATACCATGACTGCTGTTGGTGGTGTGTGTCTTAGCCCGCTGACTCACTGATGTCTGAGGTGTTTGAAACTGATCATGCAGTGAACACATCCAAGCTCCCACAGATTCAGCAGATTGGTCCACGGTGAAAGATCAGATAGCCATATGCTGGCCCTGATGCTATACTGCTCTTTTTGCGTCCATCTCCTACAACACAAACTGTCAAATGAGCTGGACTTTTATTAACAGTCATTCATCGTCTCACTTGGGAGGGACATCAAAGGAAACTCCAGAGGGGGGTCCATCACACTGAATATTCTCTGTATGCAAACACACAGCTGACCAAAACAAAACAGGTTAGTGTGACCCGCATTTCAAAGGAATCTGCAATTAAAATCACCGCCTCCAGCATTCACTGGCTACTGTGATGATGGCCGTACTGGCTCGAAGCGGTTTAGTTTGTGAACTCTTTAGTAGGATATTTCAGGTCTAGAGAATCTGGTTGCTCATGAGCATTACTATACTGCATCCAATGATACAATGGCCCGTGATGTGCAGGATCAGGACTTATTTAAGAATGCGACTGCTGATTCACCTCCAAGCCTTAAATGATCAGCTTGTGCAATCAATATTAAATTGTGTGGTGAGTGCATGAAAAACCGCAAGCTAGGTGTAGGCAGTGCTATTGAGAATACTGATTTTTCCTGATTTTGTACACGTTTAGCACATGTCACACTTTCATGATTCAGATGGGATAAGGTGGGTAAATACAAAATGCAGTTTTCAAATTATCTTATTGATTAAGGGAAAAAAAATGATTTAAACCTACCTGACCCTTATGCGAAAAAGCAACTGTCCCCTTAACCTAATAATTAGTTGTCCAACTCTTGGCAATAAAAACTGCATAGAACAAGAACTGCAATAAACATGTAGAAGGGGGCCACATTGGTGTGGAGGAATTTTGTCCCCTTTTTTGTCTTGAATTTTGTTTTAATTCAGCCACTTTGGAGAGTTTTTGTGAATAAGCAGCTTGTTTAAAGCCATGCTGTCATGCTAGGCCACTTCAAAACCTTCATTTACTTTTTCCTTTTGTCTTTTTGAGACAGACTTGTTGGTGAGTTTTGGATCATTGTCAGTGACACTGGGGTCAATTCGTTTTTTGCATACGGTCAGGTAGATTTGGATAAGTTGTTTTCCTTTTTGCCTTTAATACAATAAAATCATTTAAAAACTGCATTTTTTATTTGCTTGGGTAACATTTATCTAATATGAAAATTAATGTGATGATAAACGTTACATATGTTTTCATGTGTGTGATAGCACACGTTGCTGTGAGATCTTCTGGTTTTGCCTTAAGCTTGATAGCAACATCTCACTTGAGTTTTTATTTCATTCAGTGATATTAATAGCACAGCATTCGCTAATTTGATTACTGAACTCTAGCACAGCGGTGTCATGATTGAAATTGGTGCAAAGATGATGAGAGGCATGCAATCACACAGGTTGAAACAAACCATTAGGAAAGAAAAACAAAGGCTGGAGCACAGATATAGATCTAATAAGTTGGTACAAAAAATTTGCTTGTGTACAACAGTTAAATCTAACATCCAACACTGCTTACAGTGCTTCTTGCCCATCAGGACTTTATTGCAATAATGTTAGCGTGGTCCCATTGCTCATTATGACAGAAAATCATGGCAAAAAATAGGAAAACAATGCAAATTTGAATTAATATTTATCTATCATCAAAATCACTTCTTTGCATGTGATACTCAAGGACTGCCTTCACTGGTAAAACATCACTGGGGATCGTCACATTAAATTCTCTGATAGTAAATGAAAATGAGAGATGGGTCGATGCTGGAAACCCCACGTGTACCCAGATGGCCTTTTTGTTTCTGTGGGCTATTTCAGTAGCTGCTGCTATAAACAATTTTATGCCATCTGTTTAGTGATGGATTTGAGTCCATCTGTCTAATCAAGCATTGCTGGAAGTTCCTACTTTGCAGGGATGTGAGAAATGAGAATTAGTCAGCAGTCAAAAGTTCATATGAATTTAAATAAGCATTGTATAGATTTTGTCTGCTGAAATTAACTGTTATCCCAGCGAGTAACCACTTCCTCTCCTTCATATGGATTGTTTCATTCAGCTTTGGTAGCCTACAGTACTTTAAAATACACAATGTTAATACACAAATCCATATCTGGTAGTTGCCTGCAGCAATATAATTTTGCGGTCTTATTCCCTATGAGATACAAGCAATGCTATCATCCCATTTAGCCAGGAAATTATGTTAGTATTTACCAGGTAAAAAAGGTCGAGCAACACAAAATTGATGTGTTAGGAAAATTGCTTAGAATGGTGCTTTCACATAAGTGAGCTTGACACATAAGACCTAAAAGTCACAATGCTGCTCGATTTACCCACTAAGTTTTTGTAAACTCAATACGTTTTATATACAAGCGCAAAATTAAAATTTTATCTGTGATCCCATGAATAAGGAAATAATGAAAATAAGTCTAGCTAGGCTATAACACATTTATAAGCGATGTGCGTTAACAGAACTAAAAGTTAAACAGAGTCGATGGCACAGCTGTTGTGTTTTTTTTTCCCTTTTAGCTGTTTAGCTGAGGTTGTCTCTGTAAAATATGCTCGAGTGCTCCTCTCTTTTCCTGTACCACAAATGATCCGACCAGCTGATTTACCACAGCATCATGCCATCTTGCCCACACATACATGCTATTGGATTGATGACCAGACAGTTACACACACACATGCACACACACACACCCATGCACACACACACAAACACACACACCCACACACAGGTGGTTGGCTAACAAGACAGCTTGACATGTGCAAGCAGGTTTTGCTGACCAGTGGGGGTTTCTAACTGACGTTAGGAGAAATCCCACAGTCATTTAACTCTTCGCCGGGCTGTTTTCACACCAGCTCTCAGTAGGCTGCTTAACACGAGCTGGGCTGTCAAAAGGGAGAGGGAGAATGTGTCGGAGCATAACTCTGCATAGGTTCCCAGTCATGTGCATATACTATTGGGTCTTCAACACGTATATGTGCAATGTATGTGCAGAGTGTAGTGTGTGTGTGTGTTTGTTTATGTGTGGGCGAGAGAAGCAGAAGTGTGCCTCTAATTATTTCTGTAGCCAAGTGTCGTGTGTTGTGTTTAAGGTGTGAGATACATCATGTTTGAGTCAGTCTCTGAGCTGTCATAATGCCTCAGCCCTACCCATCCTCTATCAGTATCACGGTTCTTCTTTACATGTATTGCAATTACATAGCCGGTTGAGTCAGTTGGACCCACTGATTTTGGAGTTAGATGTTGGAGCACAAATAGATGGGGCCAGTTGGTGATGGCATGCAGGGTGGACTTTTTTTTTCTTTTTTTTTTAAAGATTTGCATAATTTTCCTCATGCGTAAGTTATTGCTCATCTTTATTGTTTTACCATGTATGTGAATGATCACAAAAATATCATAGAGACATCAATAGCTTTTGGGAGGGGAAAAAAGAGGCAAGATCAGCAATATGACAAGCATGAACACAAAAATATCATAGACAGTTTGACAGCTTTTGAAGAAAAAGGGCAAGCACAGCAGGCTGACAAGTAAGCTTGAATTTTACAAGTGGAATTGAGATGGATCATCTATTGGGAGAAACAGAAAAAAAAAAACATGTTTGACAACAAGAAGCCGACAGTGTGTCTGTGTGTACTATGTTTCCCGAGTGACTTAACCATTACTTCAAGTTTTATTGGAGTTGGCTCAGTCAAAGTTTAATTCTTTATTAGGTGTGATGACTAGAAGATAATCAACCAGTTTGATAAAATGAGCATAAGTGATGTATCGGATGTTTAGTTGGTCTACTTGATTGTGCCAATATGCCTCAGTACATTACGTGGTTTAGTCTTGACTAAAGAAAGGGGGGATTCAATACGTGCATGGATTTCTGCATGGCGTGTGTGTGTGTGTGTCTGTGTGCATGTATGTGTGACTGTGTGCGAATTAGCACAGAAACATCACAGAGAGCTTGACAGTTTTGGGTGAAAAGAGCCAAGCTCAGCAATGTGACAAGTCTAATTGATGCACTGAAAGAAATCTGTCATTGCACAGTGCCAACTAAGTTGTTCAGAAGAGAAAAAGTGGAAGCTAGTAGATGTGATATATTAGATTCATGGGCCTTAAGGCAGTTTGATTACAAAAGAGGGGGAAAAAATGAAGATACAAATCGAAATGAGACTATTTAAAAGAAGAAGAAGACAGAATTGATAGATAGTGAATGCAGCCACATTTGCACAACAATGAACAACAAAATTGATGCAACTAAACAGAATAGACTCAGATAGTCAAAAGTAGAAGAAAGCCATGTGGGTGGGTTGGGTGGAAGAGCAAACAGAAAGCAAGAGGGAGAGACAGAGAGAGAGTGCATGCAAAGAAAGTAAGCAAGCCACAGGAGGGATGCAAGTGTTCAAGTCAACAGCTTTTTACTTTAAAATGTAATTTTATAAAAAAAACAAGGGAGAGGAAAGATTAGTCTGAGACATTCACGCTTTGTTCTTAATAAGATTTTGATATATTTTACTTCCTATTGCTGCGAGAGCAACAAACATAGCATGCCATACTGAGCCATGGATAGACCTCTCTTATCTGGCTGTATTATGTTTAACTGACTGCGTTTTGCTTGCTCACAATATGACGCGATGACTCTTGGGGTGTGGTGGTGCCTCGTTTTTGGGGGAAATTAAGACAGTTGCGCAAAGATGGAGCGAAAGAATGGAAATGAGGAAAAGAAGTAGGAAGGAAAGGAGAGAGACAGCAGTCAAATGATGTGAGAGAACTGATGTCAAACAGAGCAGCCTTGAAAAGAAAAAAAAAAACCCCCAGAAAGTATCATCTGGAAACAGAGAGAGTAATAGGGATGAAACTTGAGAGAAAAAAGAAAAGGATTAAAAAAAAGTAATGGAAGTGGACATATTGTGTAAATTGGAAAAGGCAGATGCCCTTAGGGCTGTCTGTGTATCTTGAGGCAATGTTTCAGGGGGCAAGGCCTTCGCTTTAAGTATTCTCAAGTTTTTTGCAAAAGTTCAAACCCTCCCGCTCCTTCTCCAAGTTTGTTATTGCGCACACAGTCAGCAATAACCTCTCTCTTCTTTCTGTTCCCAGATCTGTTATTTCAATATATAATAAAAGGGAGATTCTGTAAGGATGAGACTGCAGTTCAACATGTACTCCGTATTAATTCCAACACACCACTGGGGGTAAGAGATTGAACCAGAAATAAATAAATAAATAAAAAAACAAGCAAATATACAAGTAAAAATCAGCCATATTTTTAGAAATGATAAGAATGATAATGATATATTCAGAAATATACATTAAATGAATATCATTTTTTATTGGGATTGCTTTGGTCACTACCAGACTGCCGTGATTGATTTGCAAGGAAGATGTCAACTTGTCTGCAAATACTCACAAACTAAACACCGAGCTAGTGAAACCCAAAAAAGTGCCATGCAAAACTAATACGAGGAACATTCACCTTTCTTCAGATTTCAAATTTTCTGTTTACTTTGTGAGTAGTTTGGGAGTGTTTTCAGAGAAGTCAGCAGCTTCCATGCAAACTACCAGCCACCCTGGCAACTCCCTAGTGACCAAAGCATCACAAGGAGGTTTTTGATGTAGCGCCAAGACTCATTTTGTGCCAGAGACTGCCATCAACCTCTAGCAACCACTCACCAACTCATTGAGTTTCTATTGTGACTAGTGGTTGCCAGATTGTTGCTGACAGCTTTCTTAGACCTTAACTGAGGTTCAAACTAGACTGAAATTTCAATACTAATTAAACAGTATTTGAAATATCATTTTTAAAATAGTACTAGAACTGCTGGCTAATGCACTGGCATTTATGGTGTTTTTCTAATCTTACAGCACACAACGAGTCTTTTCCCAAAAGCCATATTCATACGTAAACATTCATACAGCATGGCTTAATAAATGCATTTAAAAACGTTTGCCTATTACGCACTATCATGCACAAGTAGATGGATCTAAAGCTATTTGCAGTTCAGTATCCTGCCCAAGGACATTTCGACATGCTCACTAGAGGAGCCAGGGATCTAACCAATGACCTTATGATTAGTAGATGACTTGCTTTGCCTCCTGAGCCATAGCAGCCATGTGGTATACACTATCCTGAGTAACAATTGAATACACATTATCACATAAACAACCATGACTTTTAACTTCAAAGAAAAAGAGACCATGGGGCTTGATGCTGAGAAAGCCTTGGGGCATAAACACATTTTGGCACAAGTAAATAAAAAAATGTATCAAGGCTGCTGGAGTGGAATAATAAAGCCTCTCTGTAGGCTCATTTGAAAGGGGATGGAACAGTTTATTTAACATCACTGAAGTAACTTCCAAGGCATTTTTAAGATACATACACACACACACACACATATATATATATATACACAAACAACAAACCAATGTGTGCCCCACGTTAAATGCACGTCAACCTACATTGCACCCAAAATCAATACCCACCACTACTAAAGACCACTGTGGTACATGCAAAAATGCAGGAAAAAAAACCCTTTTCCATTTGTACCTACTCGGTAGACACAACTAGACTCGGATCGACTGGCTTTCCATTACAAATCAGTATTACCTTGTTTGCCTGCCTGTCATAGCAACGCATCTGAGCGCCCTGAGACGTAACTAATATGCGATAAGAAAGCTAAAACAAAGGTGGACGTCAAAGCGAATATATACCTGCTGCTCAGGTCAGTAGTTTTTTGTCACGCTTGGGGAACACTGTGTTGTTTTTTAGACATTTCCCTCATTGCCAAGTTTCAAATACAGCGGTTTTGACTTTGGTTTTCGTGTTTTGAACACAGAGTCAAATTTAAGTACCTGTACCCTGGTGAAGCAGGTACTAAAAAAAGTAGCTGGTACCAGGTACTGTGACCTAATGAAAAATCCTGCAAACCGTGGGAACCGTGTCAAGTCAATTCAAGTAGGTACTAATGGAAAAGCTGCTTAACTTAGCTGCAGTGCTTTCACTGTCAGGATCACAAAAACAAGGTATTAAAACCCCAAACAGTAGCCAATCGACACAAACATGCAATGCACCGACATACAATATAACACAAAGACCTACAAAGTGTCCAGCTCTGCACTGTTAAGTTAAAACCTTATTAAATCTAATTACAGCAAACACAGACATGTCTTAGCCCCGATCTAGAAGCCCTAATTTCACACCAGCAAAGCAGCAGCGTGGCGGTCTCCAAGTTAGGGTCCCATACACAACCTAGACCCAAGTTTCACCTCTTACAATAAAGTTAACTGGTAATGTATCAAAGGTGTGAGTGAGATATGAATTAAAAAGTCAAGACACGGAATGCATGGATGACAGCTTACCATTTATTTTCATCATGTTAACACTGGGTGACAAAACAGCTGTGAGACAAATAAAAAAAAAATTAAAAATGGAGAGAAAAGAAAGCCAAGCTATTTAGCCCGAGCAATCCAGTCATCACGCAGCAGAAATAAACACCTCATCAAATTGTAAGAGCACTCAAACTAGAATAAACCACACACACACACACTTGCTCGTAAGTGGCTCATTCAACTGCAGACTGAGGAAACAACCCTAAGTAGCGTTATTTGCTTCTTGACTCAGCATTTCTTTACTAACGGAAAAGGCAGAGAGAAAAATGCTTGTTACAAAAGTCTGTTATTGATCCAATGTCTGCTGAATCAAATTCATTCGGCAGGCAAAGAAAGCCAATTTGCAGAACAAACAAAGATTTTCCAGTTAGCCTGTCTTAAAAAATTACCCAGAATGATGTGTTTAAAAAAAAAAGAAGAAATAACACAAACCTACAGTTTTGCTTCTATATGGTATTGATACTCTAAGAAGCTACAAATGTTATACCAACATCAAGGTGATCACTTTTTACTGCAGTTTCCTGCCTAGTTTAACTTTAACTATGCAGGCAAAGGAAATGATTTTAAGATCCACTCACAATGGGGTCTTATAAAATAAACATGTATGCACCTTGAAGAAAATAACATGATGCCATAAAGATTTGTATAGCTTTAAAAATTATATCAGTCAAGAAAATCTTTCATTTATCTCAAGACATACAAAAAAAGAAACATTTTATCGATGTAAATAAATGAAGGGTGTTTCTTTGCTAATGGTCTTCATCAATTACTCACTTCCTAATTTGAATTGTGAATCTACTGAAAGAAGGTGCCTCATTACAATGTAATTGTGGTGACACAGCATAACTGAAATATAGTGTGTTCTCTGGAAATGTTTAACATTACTGCTTAACACTTATGTCTGACAATAACTAAAGTAACTTCGCCCTGTAACTTGTCAGCAGCTGCAGAGTTTTGTCCCAAAACTAATTTGAAAAAAATATTTTCTACTTGTATATTGTATCTTGGCCTCCTTTGCCACAATGTAACCGCATCAGTAAGTTGTATCTACTGTTTTCTCTTCCTGTCATACGGACAGCAGCTAGCGGGTGCTACACCGATGCTTGGTGGAGTCATTTGTTTACTTCTGGATTGCAGCTGCTAGTGTCTCCTGCTCCATGACTACGAAGCGTGGTTGTACTCGACTCTGTGTTGTTTTTTTCTCAAGTTTGTTGTTTCTAGGTTTAGAAGAAGCAGTTTTCTTACTTACCACTTTTTCTGGAGGATGTTCAAGCAGCTTCGAACCGTCATCAATAGGGTGACATGCAGCTCTTGACTTCAGATATGCCCCGGCTTGTCTAGTCATTGCACGCAATAGGGAACGTAAACACATGGTGTTGCTATAGCAATGATATCATGACATGTAAAAGCGTGTTCCAGTGCTATCTCAGATGATATGATATGGCACAGCTCTAAAATGCCAAAATATTCCAATAATAGACACACTGGTCTACTGTGTCCATTTCTTGCTTTGCTTCTCCAAAGCTTGAAATAGACAGGCATGCAGAGGTTGCATTACCAGTAGGAGGAGATAATACATTTAAAGCCAAAAAGTTGGTAGTGAGCAAAAAACATATTAGGTACATTACAGGGTCCTTAATTAGCAGGAACAAATAAGCAAGGTGGCTAATATTTACATGTAAATTTGTTTAAATGTCTGTTTAGCCTTAAAAATATTCTACAGTAGAACAAAAACTAAAGAAAACCACGAATCAGCATATGAACATTACCTGCTGAAGTGAAGCAGAGCAAAGTTAAAGAGGTTTAGAGACGCAGCTAAGAGTTTTGCAATTTCACATAATTTTAAAAAGTTTAAATTTCTTCAGTATTGAACAGCAGAAGCTAGACAGAAGTCAGTTAAATAAAAATAAATAAATAAATAAAAAACAGCGATAGTGCTGTACATAACGGTAGACTGGTGAGAAATAAGCAAGTGGATAATACAGAAAACAGATATAAAATGGGAAACTGTTCTAGAATTACACACAGAGACAGACAGAGAGCTCTGCAGGAAATGTGATTTTATCCTGGTGGAAGCAAAACGGCAAAAGTAAGAAGGAATTCATAATGATGTTTATCTGAGCGAAACGTGTAGCTTAGTCTGGATCTTCTTTTGCTGCTGGTTAAGTCAATTTTGGTTGGAGAGAGACAAAACTGCAGCTTCAGAATCAAGCTAAAAAAAAAAAAGAGGCGTAAACACAAAGCGCGGACCCACTGACGCATCAGAATTTGTATGCTGTTGGCTTTTCACCGGAGATTCTGAAGTTTCTGGCAAAATAAATTATATTTAAAAATCGATTCAGGATTTTAATAAACCGATATCGCGTTATTCATGCTAGACTCGATTTTAATCGGAAAATCGATAATCGAAACCTACCCCTAGTAAAGATCTCCTTGTGACTTGCTGCTTGAAAGCAAAGAAGTGCATTTTTCAAAATATCTGTCTATTGTTTGAAACTAGACTGTATAACGTACTAATGATTCAAGTAGCAGATTAGCTCTTGACATGAGCATTCGTTCAGTCACTTAAGCAGACAGGCAAGCATCGAAGTCACCATGGAGTACGGTGTAGGCTGGTAGTATTTCAGCTGTACAGCCAGATAGTTGCTTATTTATTAAACTAAACAACAAGCCAGTTAATCAGCATACAAGCAGGGCTGCCATGTGCAAAGCAGCCTACTTCATTCGGTGGTCAGCCAGGCCACCACTACCCAGCCAAAAATCCCAGTCAGTCAGAAAAGTCACCCAAATATTTAACAGACCAAGCTTTCCCTCTCTATGTCTGTGAGCCAAGCAAATAAGCTTTTCTGCCAATATTGCTTCTAGAGTCACAAGAAGGTGGGTGAGTAACAGACCTGAGTTTAACCAGAAGGAGGTGATAGAAACAGAGACACAAATCAAGATAAACAGAGGAGTAAAAATGGAAGCTTAACAGAATACCGCTCGGCATTCAGTGGCAGAGCCAGCAGACGGTATAGTATTCTCTGCATTCATTCAATAACGGGCTAGCTATGATAAATGATTTGTGGGTGCAGGTGTGAGGCCTGTGGTGCACACATGCACAATAACCATAATGATGAGATTCATTTTGTCAGTTTAGTACGGTGGATGGGTGAGAGAAATTATGCAATGTGATAATTTGCAAACAGAGAAGAAATCTAATAAAGTAATAAAGCCAATGGTAATACTTCATTAATGGGGTCTGAATTGACAGAAATTAGTGGGTGTAATGGAGAGTGGCAATAGATGACAGAGAAGGACCTTAGCCATTGTTTCATAAGGCACAACACTGCCAAAAGCATCATTAAACATAATTTTTACGTGCACTCTCCAATGCAGTCATCTGCACATGTGACACACAGTGAAAGTAGAAACAGGCAAATGGCCTCATAAACATGTGTGCGTGTGGTCATAAAGCCTTTTGGAATATTAATTTTTCAGCCTCGTGATAAGATGTGAGACCTTTTAAATGATTAGCTGAACAACCATTTTCAAAGCAATATCTCCGGGGGAAAGGTATTTTGTTATGCCGTAAGTGTTTGTAATAGTGGAAGAATAAAAAGGAATGAATCATGAAAATGACACAGCATTACAACGGGGAATGACAGCCAGGGGACCAATAGACATGGGATGGTATAGATGGAAAATTTCAGTTATAAACACAAAATCAACAGCCACCAGAAGGCTCTGCTAATTTGTGGTGACCATTTAAAAGCCCTCTGCTTTCAAATTGCTCAGGTTTTTAAAAATGTTTCATCACATCTCTTTTTTAAACTCTGTTTCCTTCAGAAAATATGTTTGACCAACTATTCTGTGATATATCTGATATAAATACTGACACCGAATGAATGTAAACTACATTATATAAGATCGGGACACACACATCAGCCAATCGTTAGGTTTGCCTGTTTAACCAACTGATAATGCAAATAGCCAGTAACACTGAGCTGGAGGCAACT
Organism: Hemichromis elongatus; assembly: GCA_015108515.1. Classification (NCBI taxonomy): domain Eukaryota; kingdom Metazoa; phylum Chordata; class Actinopteri; order Cichliformes; family Cichlidae; genus Hemichromis; species Hemichromis elongatus. The sequence continues at coordinate 7,907 of VUQR01018166.1, read as the reverse complement.
CGGTGCATTTTGACATGTAGCTGTGGTCGAACAACCTGTTGAATTTCAAATTGGGTACCAGAAAAAGAGCAAATATGCAGTGGGTAGCAATTGTCCAACCATCGTTATCAACCATGCAGAAGAGCATCTTTGAACACAAAATATGTCAAACGTTGAAGCAGAAGACCATCCCAGGTACCACTAGTGTCAGCTAAGAACAGGAAACCGAGGCACGCGTTTACCAAAGTTGGGCAACAGAAGACCGGAAAAATGTTTATGGTCTGATGAGTCTGTACTCCTGCTGTGAAATTCAGATAGTCGGGTCAGAATTCGGTGTATGTAACATGAAACCATGGATATATCATGCCTTGTATCAGTGGTTCAGGTTGTCGGTTGTGTAAAGCTGTGGGGTATATATTCTTGGCGTGTAACTCCTAAAGTGTCTAGTGAGTGCAGTTACTCAGTCTAAAAAACTAAGTAGAAAAGTATCCAAAACCAATGTTCTTTTTAATAGTCAGCAGGGAGTAAACCCTCTGTGTACACAATCCAGTAGAAGTATATGAGAATATGGCCCATAGTTTCCTTGATTTGTGACACCAGGAAACACCTTCCTGCCGAGTTTCTGGCCTCAGTTGCCAGTTTCAAGTATTACTAAATATAGCGTATTTAAAGGTATGAGTTAGTGCAGGGAGCACACTGTGATTGAGCATGACACTGTAGAATAACATTTGCCTTCCACTCCATCATTTGTTTGTTTGCAACTGTAGTTTGAGTTTGGGAATTTTAAGAATTGAAAACCTTTCAGATAAAACTTTGCTCACAAAAAGAAGCAATCATAGCTTTCAAATACTTGCATATGCAATTTTCACTTTGCTAAAGTAAATATTACATTAAATCACCCAAACTTTTAATTGATTTTGCATTTATTATTACAACTTAACCACCTATGAGCAGATCTAGATGAGCAATGCCGCAGTCATAAATCAGCCAAGCTTCCACCTAACCACTCCAGATGTTCAGCGTTAAGAGTGCACTCGATGCCCTTGAGGGAAGTTAATGTATTCAAAATGTAGATTTAATGTTTTTCAAGACAAAGGAAATGTTTAAAAAACCCAGTGGCTCCTCGTGAGCTATATTATGTACTTTATACTTTACTGGAAAGTTGGAACCTGCAGCTAAGATGTTGTTGGGCTGAAAATCACTTGCTACTTCCATTGAGTGAATGAGGCTGTTTGTTCAGATATCTTCCTCCCAGCTGTTGCTGTGCTGTATATATTGAGCAGCTCTGCCAGATAAAACAACTTCAGCTTGCACACTGCCACTGACCATCCCTGGATATTGGCAGGTGCCAAGGACTTGTCAGGAATTGTAGCAGGGCATCATGATTGTTAAATGACCTTTTCTCTCATTTTTGTTGATTAGACACTGTTTGCTGGTGGAGGCTTGTTTTTTTTCCCGTGGAGAGGGAATTGCAGTCAGCACAGCGCTCGCCACTTGGCTGCAGTTTTCAAGGTTTTGCAACTTTTATCATCTTTTTTTTTCAAAAAGTACTGTACACTTAATGTTTGATTGCATACAAACCGGCTGAGTCGTCATTTCACGGTTTCACATTTTTTGATTGTGTTTATGAAAAAAAGGAACATGAATTCAGTATTTTAACTGGGAAAATGTGGACAAAAACAAATGTTTGTGAAAACAGCCAAACTCTTTAAAGAAAAACAAGCCTAAATAGCTAAGCAAGATTTAAAAACTACTCTTAAACAGCTAGTGAGATTTAATTATACATAAGGCTTTAACGTCTTTTCAACAAAGGTTATGTAAGGCATTGAGATAATTGACAAAAAGCCCAAAGGTCCATGGCCCAAAGCACTTCTGTGCACAGCCATGACCCTTACAAGAAGTCGATTTAGGTTCTGAAGAAGTCAGAGAAGGTGAAAGAGTTCAGTTAAACTTTGCAGACACAAGTGTAGCTGTGGTAACAGGATTAACTGGAGTTGTAATTGAAAGGGATAAAGCTGTTAACTCGAATCCTAATGTTGTAAGAGATGTCGAAACAAGCTTTAGAATAGCTCGTTTCATCCCAGGGTGTCAAATACTTGCAACATTGGAGGCCGACAGAGTGATGAAAATCTTCATTTGCTTTGCTTACGTTTTGACTTCAACGATTTATTTATTTTTTTTAATTTTTAATTTTGGTTAGGTTTAAAAAAATACGGAGGTTTAGGTTAAAACATGTCCCTTTGTTAACCCCCTGCATTCAAAACTGACACTTGTCAAGTGTGATGACTGTATCTACATTAGTAACATTCATTATGATGTCTGGTTATTTTTTGTTGCAGTTACTGGAATTACAAGAAACACAATTATTTATTTGTTAATTTGGTTCATTTGTTTCAGCACATTTTGCCAATGCAATTTATTCTTGAGTTACCTGCTGCTGTTCCAGCTCTTTCTTATTAATACAAAAGAGGAAGCTTTTGAGAGGAAGTTGGTCAAAGTATAGAGAAATAAGGAAATATGGCTCAACATGTGGCTTACCTGCTGCTTCCAGGTTTGATTGACAGTATTACGATCCTATTTCCTGTTCTCCGCTCTCTCCTTGGCTGAGTTTTTCTATTTCTTGGGTTTCATTGGTAACAATCTTTTATTTTACCCCTTTGTTTCCCAGTCCTGCCTTGCCTGCCACACAGAGTGCAGAATAAACCTCATGACACTGCAAACTCCAAAAAGCATGACAGTCATGAGCAGCAAAGGCTGCTATGTTTATTTTTTATCATTTTGTTCATTATTAGCAGCCTTTGTTTTTTCACTGTTTTACTTTATATATTGTTTTGTTGTGCATTGGACCGAATAACTAATCAACAGAAAAAAAAAAACAAAAAAACTCCCCATATGTTAACACAACAGGGAGAAAATAGTATTTACTGAAACACACTGTTCATTAGTCACAGATTGCTGTCTTTGACAGCCTTAAATTGCTTTGTTGTATTTGGTGTTTTTTAAAAATGCGTTGATCATATTTATTGATAGCCTGGTATAATATGTAGCTTTGTTTACAATGAATCAACACTTGCCTATGTCGTTTAACAGAAAAGCATTATTAAGATGTGATGATAACCAAAGTGGCCACTAGGTAACAGTGGAGATGGCTGTAAGGCTGTTTTGAAAACACGATACAGTTCCGCCACAATTATTTTTGAATGTTTTAGTGTTTTGCAAAGCTTCATTTTACCCATCATTAGAACACACTACAAAACTAACTAACTTGAACACAGTATGACAGTATGACAAGGAAACACACGCAAACTGAGGCTATATATACACAAATGAGGAAACGAGGGAGGAGGGAACACCTGGGTGACAAGGGACCCTGGAAACTAATCAGGATGAAGGACGAGGAGAACTAAAACTTCAGATGAGGCATAAAAAAACCCTGACTGTCAAATTAAAAGAGGGTCTCGTCTCTGTGTATAATCAGTTATTTCCTAACACACTCGCAGAAGGATATCAGATGAATGCTACAGTACGAAAATACCAGGAGAGCGTATACAAAAAGAAACCCCTAAGCAGAATACTAATGGGAATAAACAGGAATAATAAACAAAGAGCTAAGGCTTAAAACATTAGGGAACATCACAGTCAAACAAACAATAAAGAAATCCATTAAAAATGTAAAATTCTTAGTCCATGACCAAGCACCATGACACCTAATGGACCAAACCATCTGCAGTGATTGGGAAGAAATAGGGTTTCTTTATATTCAGTTCTTTTATAAAAGTTTGTTCCTCTAGCACATATATTATTCAGATATAAATAGTTTTGTCTAATTTGCAGAGGTCAGTTTGGGGTTTTTTCTTAGTAGTTCCTTTTAGCTGAGGTCAGGAGGTTCTTCGCAGGCCTCCATGTCTGAAGAGTAAGGAGTGATAAATCCGTCTCACTATTGCCATAACCTGCTGCGTCATAGCACCAACGCCAAAGGATCCATTATGTGTATCTGTGAGATGGTAGTGACTTTGCTAGAGCAGCAGTAGTTGAAACCCTGGTGACGATAACAAGCTGGCAAGACACTTAAAGAGCATCCCTAAGGGCAAAGTGAAAAATGTGTTTTTCAAAGAAAGTCTCCCGACTTTCAAAGTAGGATTCAGTTAACAGCTGCAAAATTCTGGCTCAGCTTGTTTGAAAAGAAGAAACTACTCTAAAAACATTTTTCTGTTGTTTCAAAGTCTCTGATCTCATTGGGGCTTTTTGTTTGTTTGCTTTTTTTAGTCTTATTTTTTCATTGCTTTATACCTGTAGTTTTTCTTAGAGCAGGGAATCTTCAAAATAAAACCCTCTAATTTGTTATTTAAAAGGAATCCAGCACCTCCCATCAGCACTGCTCTTGGTTCTGGTTTCATGTAAATTCCACAGGAAAAAAAAGAAAAGAGATTTGGCGTGTCAAAGATAGGTACTGCATGAAAGCCAAAGTCATACGCATGGGGGAGTGAATGTATGAAAGAGAATGAGAGCAAGGGAGAGAATTAACGAAAGCAACACAGATAATGTTATTAAGGTTTTCTTTTATTCATCCTCATGTTATATTATTTCCACAGCCTTGACGCCTTGTCAGGGTCTCTGGCTGCTTGATAACTGTGTCCACTATTCCCACAGGGCCTTTTTTCTGCAATAGCACCATGTTCTTATCTCAGAAGTACAGACGCTTACATACAGACACACACAAACACACACACACACACAAACATGCACTGACACAAATGCAGAAATTCGCTCGCGCTGCCTTGCACTTGTGCCGCCACAGTCTCACATGCGCATGTTCAGAAAAACACATTACCGGCAATCAAAACACTTCCCGTGTTCCTGTGCATTTCCACTTCATGTGGGTGCACATATACTTGGAGCTTAAAAATGATGACACACTTACAAAGATGCAGATTGAAAAGGAATATCTAGTTGAATCTCCATAGCAACAACTAAAATAAGTGTCATTTAGAGACAAAATGGGAAAAAAACATAAATCATGATGCATTTTGTGTTACAGGGATAAACCTATGTGGCTTTTCATAATCAAAGTCTAAAGAAGATGTGTATTACAAGAGAGAAGATTTTAATAATTTTAGGTGTGCACAGTGAAACTGGAGCTAGCAGCCGGGTTTATCTTGCTTACAATCATGACTCACACCAGGCTAAAATAGCCAGGCTAGAGCAAAATGTTGCATATTTTTTGCAACTGAAAGAAGTGTGGAACAACATGCAACAGCAACACTTTTGTGCAGATTAAATAAGACATGATAATCAGTATGTGTTTACTTTGCATGTGCTATTTTCCCCCTAATTCCAAACACTGCCAATGGTTCTCAGACTGCCGGGCTAACTCTCATGCCAGGGCAGCGAGTTGCTGCAACCATGGCGTGGATGAACAGAGAAAAAAACAGCTGAATGAATGATTCGTGGTTTGACTCTCCAGGCTGGCTGAGGACTGTTTGTATGGATTATACAAGGTTTCATATGCCTGTTTGGGTTTTTCTCAGTGTACTCGGGCTTTAAGATATTCATGTTAGTTTTATCAGTGATTCTTGAACTTATCTATGGACACAGGTTAGATAAGCACATATGCGTACAATAGAAATCTGTGTGAAAAAGGTAAATGTGTCTCATAGTGTAAAATGCTTTGAGTGGTCAGTAATACTAGAAAATCATATATAAATGCCAGTCCAGCTATTCTATTCGTGGTGCGCTTTATTTCACTTAAACATAAATTTGATTTTGTTTATAGTTTATTGATTGAAAAGTTTTATTCCTGCTTCTGAAGTGGATCATGCTAGAAAAAGTTTGAGAACCACAGCTGTAGTTTGAGAACCTAAGACGAGCTGTAGAAGCTCATCTGAGCAGAGATATGTGAGTGGTATTGACCTTGCCGTGAAAGAAAATAACGACGTTGCCCAGGTGTCAAGCCATTCAGGTAAATAATTTATCTTCTCTTTTTTTTTGTAATCCTTTTAAAGTCAAGACTGCACTATTTATATGACCCTGAATCAAAGATTTTTTTTTTCTGTCCCTTGGAGGGTGTTAAAAATGCATTATACATTCCCTCTATCAATGCACCAGTGATGCAGTTAAAAAAAAAAAAATCCACCAATGTATAATGTTTTCGTGTCAAATGTCTACTGTCACAATCGCTCTGAATGGCAAGCGGCAAATGGTAAAGGATACAAGGGTCAAAACAAAGCACTTCCATTCAGCTTGTGAAGAGTGTAAATTATTGTCTGGGCAAGCTTTCAGTACATGAACATGCTGTATGTCAGCTAATTAAAATGGATTGGTCAAGTGCTTTTAAATGTTGAGCAGAGGCTAGTTGAATCTGGGAATTTCATTGGAACATCATTATTACACTTGACCTCAGGGCTGGCAGAGAGAGCGAACAAAGTGTGTGTCTGTGTGTGTTTGTGTGCGCGTGTCTGACTCAGTATGAGGCAGCCTTTTTTTTTTTTTTTACAAAATTGGGAGAAAGAATTACAGAGAAAAACCTCAGACTTCCAGAGGTGCCTATTAAAACTTGAGATACTCTATTCTGATTTGAAAATGTGACTCTTTGTGTGTATGTATGCGTCTACGATGCACACACACAGTTGCGTTTGATGTTAAATGCAAACATGCATGCTTACACTCTCCCCTTTTATGTATACATGTAGTTAAGGGCACTGCATAGAACTGTGAAAATGTGTGTGTGGGTGTGTGCATGTGTGTATGATTTGTTGCTTTCATGCTGATTTCTGCTTTTCTTGACTAGCCTCCTCTCAGCGGTAGACTAACCCCCACTAGCACAGAGCTGCCAATCAAAAGTAGCTACACACAGAGAAGCACATACACAAATATACAGCGTATGAATATCTGTATAAAAACGTTATGCTGTGACATTAAAGCTCACCACAGACAAAAGTATCCTTTCATATTTATTCGGGTACAACGATTTGACAATATTATTGATTGTTGCTAAGGACTATATACACTACTATTCAACAGTCTCAAGCTACCCTTCATTTCTTATTTAGCTAGGAAAATGGGTGTAAGGATTTATTTTTTATACCTTTTAAACTGTTATTTTTTTTGGGGGGGGGGGGGTTGTCAATTCAACTGTTTTCTAAGCAATATTAACAGCTGGCTAAAGATGCAGTTCAAAATTGGATCGTTGCTAATCGTTGTCTCTTAAGTGTTGACATTTGTCCTTAGGAGATCCATAGGTGAGTGTTAAGTGCCTGCAACGATTGCAGAACTATTGCTAAAGACCACTTAAAGAAATGAGAGGAAAGTCTGGCTTCTTAGAAGTATAATATAAAGAAGTCCGGGGCAACTCGATACTTTTACAGTATTTTGGGATCAGCAAGACTAAATGTATGAAAGCCCAGTTGCAGCTTAAAAAAAAGTAATTGGACTTAGACATACAGACTTAAGTGACAAACTTGGAAACCAGAGAACAATGGAGAAGACCAAGGAGACATAACTGGGGAGACAGGGACAAGGCTGACTTCATACAAGAGATACGGAACACAGATGAAACTGAAACCGACTGAACATGTAGGGGAACCAACATGCAAACGAGAACCAGGAACTAGAAACATAAGTCTATGTATACAATAATTCTAAAGAAGGGTTGTAGACCCACAGTAGGACCACGACAGGTCCCGTTGAGGCAAGCTAAGGGCCTTTGCTTTGAATTTGTTTGTTAGTAGTCTCAAAGTCTGTCTCTGAGATCCAGTGGTGGAATGTAACAAAGTATTTGTACTTCGTTAGTGTACTTAAGTAAATTTTTCACGTATCTATACTTTACTTAAGTAAAAAAAATAATGCATAATTTTTCAGCAATTATCTGTACTTTTACTCCACTACATTATTAAAATGCGTGTCGTTACATTCTTCCGAATCTTGCATAA
>VUQR01018165.1:0-16999 GCA_015108515.1 Hemichromis elongatus | reverse complement strand
GACATGCTGTGGAAGAGAGACAGAGATTAGTAGCAGGTACAATTCAATGCAGAGAGGTCCAGGTCCAGAGTTTTCCATTGCATCGGCTCCTCCTCTCTGGGTGGAGTCTTTGTTGTTCCTCACCTGATGACAATTTCACCGGCTGTATATATGACCTGCGCACACAACTAGTCTTCGCCAGATTATCTGCCAACTTCAGTCAGTTCTCGGTCTCACGTCTGTTCATGGTGTGTCATCGTGTGTACTTACCTTTTTCCTCTGTTTTCTCGTCAGTATCTGGAACCCACCTACCAGGCCTCATCCGTACAAGCTCTCCTGGATTCTGGTTTGCAGCTGCCCGTAACCTCTTCCTTTTCAACCGCCAGTCTCTCCTGCCTGCCTCCCTGCATTGCACGCAATGCCCACCTGGACCTTTGTCTCCTGCCTCCCCCCTCTAAGCAACCTCCACCTGCAAGCACTGCCCTGGCCCGCCAAAGTTTCCCCTGCTCAGTCTCTGCACCCAGTCGCCCCAGCGATCTAGTCTTAGTTTTGTTATGGTCATAGTTTCTCTTGCCTCAGATATCTAGTTTATGTTCCTTAATTCTAGTCTGAGTTTTCTGTTAGTGTTGTGTAAATGAATAAAGACACTTTTTCTTACACCGCACCTCAGGCCTCCGGTTTTGACACTGCACTTGAGTCCATCCCATTTTCCACGGGCCACTGTGCCATGACAGTACTCAGCTAAGGTCAAGGCGGTGGTTGAGTGGCCAGAGCCCAAGAATCGTTGAGAGTTGCAAAAATTTCTGGGTTTTGCCAATTTCTACAGGCACTTCATTCGCAACTTTAGCAAGATTGCCTTACCTCTGACTAATCTCACCTCTCCCAAGTTGTTGTTCCAGTGGTCTTCGGACGCCCAGCGGGCTTTCACTCAGCTTAAGGTTCTGTTTTGTCAGCGCCTATGCTGGTTCAGGCTGACCTGGAGCTCCCGTTCTTCGTGGAGGTGGACGCTTCCAACTCCGGGGTGGGGGCCATCCTCCCGCAGCAGTTGGCAGGTAAAATGCATCCCTGTGCCTTTTTTTCTCGCCGGTTGTCGCCCGCAGAGCGGAATTATGATGTTGGAGACCGGGAGCTACTCGCTGTTAAAATGGCCCTGGAGGAATGGCGACATTGGCTGGAGGGAGCAAGTACCCAGTGGTGGTGTGGACTGACCACAAGAATTTGGCGTACCTCCAGGCTGCGAAGCGCCTTAATGCCCGACAAGCCAGGTGGGTGGTTTTTCACTCACTTTAACCTTACCCTCACTTACAGACCTGGATCTTGCAACGCCAAGGCGGATGCGCTGTCACGACAGTTTGCACCTGCGGCCGGGAGTGTTGAGAACGACCTGCCTATCCTGCCTCCATCTTGTTTCGTCGGCACTTTGACCTGGGAAATTGAGCGGGTGGTGCGAGACGCGCAGCGACAGGAACCGGATCCTGGTACAGGCCCGGAGGGCAAGCTGTTTGTTCCTGCATCGGCCCACAGTAAGGTGCTTCAGTGGGCCCACACCGCTCGTTTTGCCTGCCATCCGGGTAAGAACCGCACCGTCTCTTTCCTGCGCTGGTTGTTTTGGTGGCCCACTCTGTTGCAGGATGCTCGGGAGTACATTGCGGCTTGTCCTGTGTGTGCGAAAAACAAGATGCCGACCTCTCCGCCCGCAGGCCTCCTACGCCCTTTACCTGTTCACATGCAGCCCTGGTCGCACGTGGCTCTGGATTTTGTTACGGGACTGCCTCCGTCCTCAGGTAACACTGCTGTGCTCACTGTTGTTGATCGGTTTTCCAAGGCTGCCCACTTTATAGCCCTGCCACAGTTTCCTTCTACTCTGGAGACGGCTCGCCTGCTCACCCAGCATGTTTTTCGGCTCCATGGCATTCCTCGGGACATCGTGTCTGATCGTGGTCCCCAGTTCACTTCCCAGGTGTGGAGGGAGTTCTGTGCGGAACTAGGAGCTCAGGTCAGTCTGTCCTCAGGGTTCCATCCCCAGACCGACGGCCAGACGGAGCGGGCTAATCAGGCGCTGGAGGTTATGCTGTGCTGTGTCGTCTCCTCCAACCAATCGACGTGGAGCTCGCATGGGTGCAATATGCGTACAACTCCAGTGCGTCAGCGGCCACCGGAGTGTCACCGTTCAAAGCATCCTTGGGCTATCAATCCCCGCTTCTTTCCATCACTGAGGGAGAATTGGCCGTTCCATCTGTCCATCTCCACATGTGGTGCTGTAGGAGAGCCTGGCGCGCCACCAGGGTGGCCCTCTTAAGAACGGCAGAACAAAACAAGAGACTGGCCGATCGCCGCCGCGTCCCAGCACCGGACTATCAGGTAGGCCAGCAGGTATGGCTCTCGACCAAGCATGTTCCTCTCAGAACTGAATCTAAGAAGCTTGCTCCTTGGTTCATTGGCCCATTTCCTGTCCAAGCTGTGTTGAACCCTGTGACGGTTCGGTTGAGCCTGCCTCGGAACATGCAAACTCACAATGTTTTTCATGTCTCACAGGTGAGGCCTGTTTGGACCAGCCCGCTGTGCCCGCCTCCCGGGCCCCCGCCACCCGCCCGGATTATCGACGGCGTTCCGGCGTACTCCATCACCTGCATTATGGATGCCCGGTGCCGCGGTAGGGGCTTTCAGTTTTTGGTGGACTGGGATGGGTATGGTCCTGAAGAGCATTCTTGATGATGCCATGGTGAGAGAATTCCGCCGCCGGCACCATGACAAATTTGGTAGGTCGCCGGGAGGCTCCCGTTAGAGGAGGGGTACTGTCAGGATCTGATGGCGCCCCAACCGGTCGACCTGCCAGTGTGTATATTTGTGTGCGTGGATGTGTGTCTCTTGTTGCCCTGTCATCATGTGTTAGGAGGTTACCTAGCAACAGGCCTCCTCTGACCCGGAAGTGTTGTCGCCCGGAGCTGCCACACTTGCAATCAATCCACCAGCTGCTGCCAATCTACTCCCATCATCAGCAGGGCTATTTAATGATGTGGCCGAGCGACAGACAGCGCTGGAGTATTGCACTAAACCTGGTACTGTTTCGAGCCGCTAAGCGTTGTTAAGTTTTGTCGATCAACATACTCATCTCGCTATTGTGTGTGTGTGTGTTAACCAGGGGATTACGGAGGATTCTCTGTTGTTTCCTTGCTACACTGTAAATAAATGCACTGTCTTTATTTCAGAGTTCCGTGCCTGAGTCCACTCTTTACAACCGTGACAATAACCACCCCAATGTTAATTCATTAATTCACATATTTAAATTTTTCTCACAGATATCCAGAAGGACCCCTTCACTATTGGTGTCTGTTGGTGATTGAGCAACTGCAGCGGTACTGAATGCCAATTTTAAGCACATTAGGAGGCGGATGTCATGGTCTGTTTGCACGCAGGCAGGAAACGGACCCAATATATGCACACTGAAATGCAGAGGCAAAAATTTAACTCAAAATGGCAAGAATGAGGGACGAAACAACAACGAACGGGAACACATGCAGACACTAAACACAAATGGTGAACAGGGCAGAGAGCAAACACCTGGGAAACACGGCTGTCACTTATTAGAGTGACGAGACTGGGAGGAAGCAAAACAGATTACATTGACCTTCAAAGTAAAACAGGAAACAGACTCGGAACAGAACTAAATCTAAGAACTAAACACAAGGGCATCAGAACAAAACCTCAAAACTAGAATACAAAATCAGAACTCGGAATACCAGAAGTGATACAGAAAGAAGAAATCATTGAATAACAACAATAATAATACACAAAACACCGGTTTCACCGACCCAGTGCTGTGACAGCAGATGGTTTGACAGTTGATTAGTTTTAAGAATTACAAAAAATAAAAACCACCAAATGTGGCTGCTTGTTCAGAGGTGGCGTCTGCTCACTGGGCCCTCAAAGGAGGGGTCAGTGTGTGCATGTTTGTCTTTGTGTGTTTTTTGTACTCTATACTTTGGCACAACACTACCAGTCTAATTCTGATTGGAAAGACAGGACAGGATTTAACAAACAAAACAAACTAATATAGAATGAAAAATGCTTTCATGCCATGGCCATCCTACATGTTGGGAAATGGTGCTACATGGTGTTACTACTTCGAGCCACTTGACATTATTTTTGCACTATCCTATTGTACACTAGCATCCTTTTTGTATATATTGTATCTTTTATTTCTTATTTATATAGATTCTTATTCCCTATATTGTATGTATATCTCTGTCTCTCTGACTGCACTGAGCATGTGTATGACAAAAGAATTTCCCTCGGGATAAATAAAGTTCTTCTTATCTTTATCTTATCTTATCTTACAGCTCCATAGTGTTCTCAAATGTGAGCCTCAAGACCAAGTGTAACAAGCTGTGACAAGATGGGTGTGAGTCTCTCTGTGTGGAGAAGAACTAGTCATCATGTGTCGTGCTTGTGGAACAGATGGAAGCTCACTGAAAATATTTAGCCACAGATGCATATGTCCCTGCTTCTCTGTGTGTGGATGATGATGCGTAAGGGTGTACAGCATGACACATATCTGTATCTGTAATGTGTGACACATGTTGTTGATGCGTGCTCAGGTATGAGTTGGATATCTCTCTTTAGCTACATTCATAAGAGCTGAAAATGAGCTTTGATTAAGCTCAAATCTTGGCAGTGCCATCACCCTCTGATGTGATATGTTGATGCAGTTTCATTATAGCAGACTTGATCAGTCTATACAGATTCCCTCTAACCTGAATCGATTCTTGTCTGACATTAATACAACAGGTAAGACTGATATCGGGCCTTTAAATCTCTGTTTCGGTACTTACAAATATGTTGAAACTAGGATTAGAGTACATTTAGTATCTACTGAATCCATGGCTGCACAAAGAGAATCACGAAAAATTTGGAACAGCAAAAGTTTTGCGTTCTTCATAGAAGTTTTTGTGTGAGTTTAATAGTAACTGAAGAAGATCCCAAGCAGTGCAAATTTGCCTTATCGATATAGGTCAGAATCAAAAATCATAAATTTAACTCCAAGGTCAGTACAGTCAGTACAGAAGCACTCACATGGCTGCCAAAAAAACATTCCAGCAATGCTTACAGTAATGCTACTGACAAATCATAAGATCTTAGATATTTAATTTTTTTTTGATTCTTTAAAACTAAAGAACTAAGTTATACGGCTCACTTTCTGAAAATCTACTGAAAGTCCTTTTTTAATTGCTTTAAGGAATCTTAGAGGTGTAAAGTTTTGAAGTGTGGCCCATGTCAGCAAATAAAAATCAGGATTTCAGAATGTCTGCTACATTCATTTTAGTTTCATGTTAGTGTTACAACTTTAGGGAAGCAAAATGCTAAATCATGGCTTGGCACTTCAACTATAAAAGCTATCCAAAAAGCAAAAGCCTTCCAAACCAAAACCCCCTCCTGGAAAAGTGAAGCATCTCAGCTTGATGTGTATTTTGTTTGATCCTTGGTGTGGATGGATGCAGAGGCAAAGACTAAAAACCGCAGGGATGTGCGCACATACACACACACGCAGGGTCAAACAGCCTCTCTGCTGTCTTAGCAAGGTTGATTGAGTACATGGAGTCTCTCCCTAAAGGGATAATTTCATGCCTGCATATTAGAATAATTTACTTGGTGTGGAAATGACATGGATGGAGGGCATGTGCCCACAATGCATCCTGCTATATCGCTACTGGAAGCTGCATAAAATACATGTGGCAGTGACTGAATATACATGTATAATGTTCTGTCTGTAACATTTACATTTTTGTTTTTGTTTGACAAAAGATTTATGCCATTGTTGGCTGAAATGAATTATTATGTTTGTGCAGATGGAATCAGGGATTTTAAGAGACATTCTTTGTTTGATATAAACACATAACACTAAAAGGAAAATAGGATAAAGTGAGGTAATGAATAGAGCTGGTCATGATTCTGTGAATTCACTGTTTTTAATGATTTTATTTAAATTCAATTACACAGCTTTTCAATAACATTTATTTGTCACCACTTTAATCATTCTTTCAGTAACATCTTAGACACATATAATATCTATCAACCAATTTACCATGTTATAATCAATCCCACTAATAACTTTAGTAAGGCTGGGAAGCTGTTATTGTGTTAATATTGAAAAACTTGATATGATTTAAAGAGAGTTTCTGTCAGCTTTCAATGTTAAAATATGAAACATAAACTGTTTTAAATAATATGTGGAAGAAAATAAGAGGATTAATGTAATTTTAGAATAACATTGTTACAGTGATGAAACTGTTATTATTACTGTTGGCTGGACACTGGCATGCATTTATACATAAACATATTGACAGAATGATTGTACAGTATACATTTTTAATGACTAAAAAAAGAATTGGGTGCAAGTTTGAGTTCTACAATGCCTTTTAAGTTGAAAAGAACAATGCCTTTCAAGAAAAACTCATTTTTTAAAATCTGAACAGTCTCTTCGAGCCATTGCTTAACAACTGCAGCTGCCAAGTTCCAACAACTGTATGCAACTGCAAGTTATTCAGACGTACCAAAACTTTTCCAAGATCAAGAAAAAGACCCAAACCGTCACCCCCAGGTGACAGGAAATAATTTTTTTGGTTAATGGAAATTGCTGAAATACCACAATCACTGTCCACACTGTGGAGTTTTCCTTTTCTGGTTGACTGAGTGGGTGCCAACTAAAAAAGAATTTCTGCTACAAATCCAGCACATAACATACTGACACTATGTGACAAGTTGTCAGTATGTTACATGTTCGGAGGGACAAGAGCCATTTGGAATCTATAAATGTAAATGTGATTTACGTTCTGATCATGAATCACTTTGGAAAACGCTGTCTGATAGGGTTAGGGTTAAGGCTGGAATGGACGGCTGGAGCCTCTGCTTTAAGTGTGTGTTACCGCTGTGAGCAGCATTCTATTGGATTCAGTTGAGAATCCAGAACGTCTCATAGTAATGCAAAAGATATACTTCCGCCTTACTATGAGCTGCCTCGGGCCATGACAAATCATCAGTATGTTACACTTTGGGCATGAGAATGCCCTGTGTCCACATGGACAAGCCAATCACCCTCTGGAGAACATTTTTAAGGTCTGGTGACACAATGACTGTTTAGCCACAATGACACAGTATATTTGGAAGAGTAAAGGTTAGGCTTTCTGACTTAAAAAAAACTGTACCATTGTCAAGCATGGTGGTGGCAGCATGTTCTGGGACTGTTTTTCTGCCAGTGATACTAGTAATTTGTACAAAGTGGATGCACAAAGGAAGATGAAGAACTACCTCCATATTCTGCAGGTAGATGGTTAAAACGTCAACACAATTGGGTGTTACAACAGCACAAAGATTCCAAACACATCAAAAGTGTTTTTTATTCACCTAATAACATAACCCAACATGTCTTTGGACTGTGGAAGGGAGCCAGAGTAACCAGAGATGATGCACACAAACATGGGGAGAACGTGGAAATTTATTTCCAAGAGGCCCTGGCTAGATGGTGGATTTGAAACCAGAACCTTCTTGCTGTGAGGCAACAGTACAAACCACAAATCCACCGTGCTCGCCTCAAAAATTTATTGCAAAAACACACAAATACAACAATAAAAATGACTGTACAAAAACCAAGACTGTGGTCCCTGTGTTTGACAAAAACCCACAGATCGAGGAGCAGGTCTACCATTGCCTCGACGTCCTCTATTGTTGTGCTGCATTTGTGTCACATACAAATGACACGGCCTTTCGGATGCGTTGCTGTGATGACCCCACATACAGTGGTGCACAATTATAATTGAAAACAATTGAAACCCAGTGGAGTACAGTCGAGCAGAGTAGGAACTAATGGAAAACATGCTCCAGTGTGTCCACTGGAGTGTGAATGCATGAGGGATAGTTAGTAAGCATTTAAAGAAGAAATAAACTGTGTGAGTAAATCGGTTAATTTAGCCTGTAGTAAAACATTTGTGCTACAGTAAGAAAGAGTAGAAATGGAAATTATATATTTGTGTGTGTGTGTAGGTGTGTGTGCCTGTGTGTACACGTACACAAAACAAACCATTGTTGCAATAGCAAATGGAGCAACTCCAGAGTTCATTTTGTAATGTCTAAGCTTCAAAACACTTGAGCTCAAACTTTGTGTACTATGTGTTAGGAAAGGCCCTGTGTCTCCCATAAATTACTTTCATAAGTGGCTTTTCCGCTTTAGCAATAGGTCTCACTCCTGGCAGACATAATTGACTTGTCATAGTAGGAAAAGCACAAGTATAATTAAGAACATTAATAATGGCTCTGATCCATTGAAGTGTCCCAGTAAGCCATGTCAGCGAGTCAGCACACGCATTACTAAGGACGTGCTCTTTTACATATATAATACAGCCATCATTTATTATTAATCCCACCTGTGCTTTTCCCAGTAATAACACTTCAAAATGTTTGCCAGGTCTATTTTTGTTCAATGACAGCTTTCAATGGTGGTGAATGGATGTAGTGTTAAAAAGGCATTTCTGCTGCTTGTGCTCAATTCACTGAAACTACTGCATACATTACTTATTTTGAAACAGGAAACATAAGTTCAGAGATGTGGGAATAACACGACCTATATAAAACTTCCATCATAATAATGAGTTTATTGAGAGAAACATTGTTTGTGTGTGTCTGCCCGGTTATCACTTGATTTCCATGGAGGACTGTGTAGAAGAAACCACAAAGCATTCTCCCTCTGCCCTTGAAGGCTTGATCTAACAAACATTCAAGGGAGTTTTCAGAGTAATGGAACAGCACTTAAGATGGCAGTGGGGGTCCCATGAGGGGAAATGCCCGTGGCAAGTCAACGAGGGCATCTTAAAGAGCTGCCAGGGTGCTTTCCATTTGCCTTTGCTCGATGGAGAGTGCAAGGACTGATGGAGAATGTGTATGTTACAGGTAGAAAGAGCTAAATGCTCTGCTTCCATTACTGATAAAGGGGTCACACTATTTAACAAGGTCAAGAGAGGTTGCTCAACTCTAATAGGCAGTTAAAAAAAGAAAAAAAAACTGACTGAAAAAGACAAACTATAAAGATGTCTTCAAGAAAATACTCAGATTATTTTTGTGATTTTTGTAAGTAGTGCACCTGGTCAAGAGGAAGGAGTATGGTTGGTGGTTTTTCTATTTGTCACCCACAAGGACACTAATGAAGAAAAGAAGAAACAACCTGAGCCACAGTGTTCAGGTTTCAATTTTTTGTGTGCTGGTACTGATTGGGAGGATTACTTTGGTACCAATATAATCTAACATGCCAAATTCTAAATTGTTTTTTAGTTTTTTCCTTTTAAAAAGAAACCTGACCAAAAACAGTCAGAAGCTCCTGCTCAGACGATATGCCCTCTAACCTCCAAGGAGGAGTCAGGGGGCACTAAAATTACTGGATGTGTTTTATCGAGCATTCATCAGTGGTGACTTGTGTAGACTTGGTACTGCCAAATATCCCAGAATGCATTTCGTCCAAAACGAGTACAGACTCGCGTACTTGAGAATTAAAAAACAGCCTTCATCTCTCTTCTCCTCCTCTTGTTTACATGTTTTCCCCTTGGTACCCATTTCCTCTGTCATGTATGTTTCCCAACCATCATGTTCTGTCTGTGCTTCGTTGTGTCTCCTGTTTGTATTTAATCCTGATTTCCTGTCATTCCTTGTCCGTTTGTCTGCTTTGCTACCATCTCATTCCATGTTTCCAGGTTTATAAATTCATGCCAAGTCTTCATGTTTTGGGTTTCTCGTGTTACGTTTCTATGTTCATGTCCGTGTTCACGTTCCAGGCTTTTTGATGTTTAGATCTCCCAGTTTAGATTAAGTGTGGGCTTTGCCTTTGTTTTTTAGTTTTATCAGCCTCCAGTGAACAGCTTGCCCTTTCTTAAAATCAAGTTTAGTTTCACATGTCTGTAACTGTATAGAATAGAGTGAGGAGGTGGACCCAAGTGCAGACTGTGACAAAAATGCTACAGGGGAGCTTTTCACATTAAAACTAACAAGTACCCTTGCAAAATGCTGGTTGAGGATATGAGTATCAGGTATTTCTCTCTGCATTTCATATATGTTATCTTTCCATTAGAACTCTGTTTTATCTCAAATAAAGATGGTAAAGCTAAAGACGGAGGTGGCATAGGCTACATTTTGTAGCATAGCAGAGCCTAATGTTTGAAAAATAAGGAAGGTTCCCAGTAAAAAAAAATAATGTGACAAAATCAAGGCTGGTAATCTGAAAACAAAGCAGTTTATTGTCAAAATACTTTCATGTAGTAGAACTGCAGAATAAACATATGGAGCTGGAAATGAGTATAGTAGTTTTTTTTAACAACATCATAAGCACATACTAACAGAGTTTGTCTGACCTTTCTGGTAGTGGAGGTTCACATAGGTTAACCATTATTACTTAAAATAACTGAATGATGAATGATGTTAATGATTTATGTAACATTATTTTCTTCATTTTCTCCAAGAAGTAAATAAGTCATCTAATGGAATATTCTTCCAAGAAAGAAATAAGTAATATGTAATGCATTCCTTTTTTGAATAGCAAAGCCACATTGTACATATATGCATTAACAGTGTGGATACATTTATGGGATGGTTCTAACTCAGCAGGTAGTAGAGCAGGCCGTGTACTAATCAGAAGGCTGGTGATTTGGTCCCTGGCTGGTCAAGTCTGCTTGCCAAAGTAAGCAGACTGGATGAATATGGAGGAATGAGACATATTTTATAAAGTGCTTTGAGTAGAAAATGACTGTCTAGGAAATAGTCCATATATATAATGGATAAAGGATGTCCTAAAACATTTAATACAGATATGTGATGTGAAAGCTACCTCTGATTTTTTTATGTGTTGCTAAAAACATAAATGTAGGTTATTAAACATCCTAACAGACATGGAAATACAATAGATAAGACAAAACAGAGTTTATACAAACTTACAAATTCTGTGGCAAAATGGATTGTTCTGGACTGTAGACCACCATCAGTGGTAGAAGATTTAATTCATCTTAATTAATCGAATTAATCTTTTGGTGATATGTTTTAAGACCTAAGACCAAACGGCTCAGACTATTAAAATGTGGAGAAAACGATCACCTCTTCACTGGGGTGCAGAATGTCGGCCACTGTGGCATGGATGTACAAGAATAAATCAATTTACACATCACATTCATATAAGTCCATTTTTATTAACCCTGTACAGCAGCGGTCCCCAACCCCTGGGCCATGGACCGGTACCGGTCCGTGAGTCGTTCAGTACCGGGACGCGAGAGTTGAGGCTCAGGTGTGAAACTTGTGGTTGTCAGGGTTTTTATCGTTGACTTGGTTTCCCTGGGTCTTTTCCCGTGTTGTAGTGTTGTGTCTTATTTTGAAATATTTACACGTTACCATAGCAACCAGAGAGCATTAAGCAGAAGAGAGGAGGATGTTACTCTCAGTGTTATTTGCACATTTCAGGAGGAAACACAATAAACAGTGAATTCACATTTATTATTATATTTACAAAATACCACAGTTTCTGTCTTGACCGCTTATCTGCGACACCTAAAAGGTCGATCCATGAAAATATTATCGGACATTTAACCAGTCCGTGGTGCAAAAAAGGTTGGGGACCACTGCTGTACAGAACCTGTGATGTCCAGACGGTCGGTATTCCTCTTGTGTTCTGCTGTAAAAACTTTTGGATTTAGGGATTACCATAGTTGCCATTGTTTTCTCTCTTCTCGTAGTTGTTGTGTGTCATCAGGACAATTCTGGAGTAGATGGGCCTGCAGGGGAAAGTCACCCCCTTGCAAAAAACAAAAAAAACCAATTTTTTTTTTTACAGGAAATTACAAGAAAATGTCTGCCCCTCTGGAAGCAAAATGTAAATAAATGAGTGGTGACTCAAGACTTTTGCATAATTCTGTGTGACCCAAAATATGTAAGAGAAAATAGCCAAGCTAAGGCCTGACTGTGTGACAGGATTTCATTCAGTCACAACAGGAGCTCATTATCTTGGAACCAGCTTCCACTAAATTACAGGCTGGAAGAGAAAAGGCTGGTAAGTGAATTGTTAAGGTAGATCTAATGGATTTCTACTTAGCAAATTTTCACAGATACGTTTCATTGGCACACAGTAATTATAAAACATTGAGGAGAAAGCTGGTGTTAACCCAACTTTAAATAACCATTTTCAGGTGCTCCATAGAACTTTTCTGCTTCACTAACAAATGCTGAAGTAAGCAGTTTTTATCATAGTGGAGACAACTGTGAAGGTGGCTGTCACACATACACACACACACACACACAAACACACACACATACAAAACAGCTGCTGTGCTTTCTCAAGCAGCAGAGCAGAGGGAAGTCCTTAAAAACCATCCAAGCCAGGAAAGGATCTGCTTCTGATGAATCACCACCTCCTCCTCCTCCTACTCCTTCTGCTCATCACTCCTTCTGCAGCTCTCCTCCCTATGCTCCTGAGGTGTAAAGCTTTAATATTGATTCAGCTGGCTAACTGCTCTCCCTGTGTGCCCTGTTAGAGAAGCTGAAGTCTTTCTTTAGTCGTTTACAACTGCTTGCTCCAAAAAAGACTTTCAAGACTTTTCACATTGGCATTTATTTGGCAAAACACCTCCAGAACTCTTAAACAGTATGAATTGTAATAGACAGTTTTGCTAAAGTATGCAATATACACTTTTGCATAGGCCCAGCTGGGTTTGAAGAGCTTTTTTCCCTTAAAAAATAAATATGGAAAACTGTGTTTTGTATATACTCTTATTGTTTTTATCTTATATTAACATTTGCTTTATGATCTGAACGACCTAAATGTGATGACCATATATGAACTCAGGAGGGGAATAAAATACTTTTTCACAACACTGTTGTAGTATCATTTTTAAACTCTATACAAGGTATAAAAAGTATAATTTAGAAAAGAAAACAGTTGTGATGAGCTGCTTTCCTTAGCTTGTCACAAACTGTGCCACAGCAATTTAGCCTGAGGCCTTGCCATAGGCTCGAATTGTAAAAGAGTAAAATTTGTGCAGATAACGGCAATCCAGGAAACAAGTGACAACCTGGGAGGGGTTTAGTTTGGTTTTTAAAAAGACATGAAATAAACGTGTTTCAGACATTTTTAAAATGGTGTCAGTTCCAAGTGAGTACATCATGTGCGGACATTGCTGCATTTGGTGGAAGAAGGACAAACACATTTTTACAGCAACACCACAACTTTCTAATTCATGCTTAACAATTATGCTTAGTACTTTATGGCAGTTACGTTGGAGTGTCGTTAAACGGTGAGCTGTAATTGAAAAGGTGTACTGGCGGCTGCAACTGCTGCTATACATGTTTATAAATTCACCTTGCAAGTGTCAAATAAAATCTTTATGGTGTGTTCTTGGGATGCAGTGCTAAATTTTTATCAGCCTAATCCATAAAATGAACTGCTACAGCCACAGTAAGTGGACAGTCTCATCTGCATATTCAACATAGAAAGAAAGGAGGAGGTGGAAAGACTCCCAGTAAGACTTGGCAGTAAGTTATAACGTGCCTAATACTCTGTGAAGGCTTTAACAATATCAAAACCTTTTTGAAGCAAATACTGTGACAAACAAAAATAAATAAACTTGCGCTGAAAGTCAATTGTGTAACTACTGTTAACAGCAAGTACGTCTGGTTCTGTGAATGATGGTAATACATGTGTAATTTGATCTTAATCTGAATACGACGCTGCATACAAAGTTTTTTAAGCACTTACAGTGGTGCTGCCATGGACTGCAGCTCATTTCTAATCATCCCAGTTGGAATTGGGTCAACTGATTGTGGGTCGTCCAGGGCAACCCATCATCATTCCCTTACAGAGCCTGGAGGGGTGTTTGGACTCGCTATCCTGCTGGACAGAAAACAACAGATGGGGCAGTTTTTTATTCCAGGATGTTATGGTAGGTATGCTGGATAATTCTGTTTAAGTGGCCAATAATCACCAGTGGCAAGAAGGTGGTGATATCACAGGTTCTCCACCATGCTTCACACTGGGAGCTCCTGAAATTTGTGTGCACGTTACTGAAATATGTGTAACAACATTTACGAAGCATATTTTTCTGTGCTGTGGAAAGTTCATCTCATCTGCTATAACACCCTAGGTGACATGAGGTGTGTTGAAACCAAATCCCTCTTTCACACACACATTAAAAATATTTTTTTTTCTCCTTGTAGCTTTTTCAAGTCATTGCTATTGTTGGACATTTAATTCTGTGTTACGCCTGCATCAGATTGGCAGCCTGTCCAGGGTGTACCTCTGGCCATATGGTAGCTAGGCTCCATTCCCTCCAGGACCCTGATACTGATAAGCAGGGGGGCTGTCAAACATGCAACTGTAGACATTTTATAAGTCCCAATAAAGGAGTGCTTTCAGTGGATCATCACCACCGAGAGACAAGTCCAGCCTGTGAGCAGACACAAGAGAAAGCTCGCTGGAAATAATTGCAGACAGACTGAAATAAGTTTATAATGTTTTACAGGATCAATAGCATCATAGACCTTAAGAAATAGGTTATAATCTGATTAGGAGAAACTTTGAATAAATGTTTATCCAAGGCTGTAACAGAACTGAAGCAAAAGGGAAAAAACAGACTTAAGTGTAGATAACATTACCCATCCATCGGTTTTATTCATTGCTTTATCCTGTTTAAGGTGGCAGGTGGGCTGGAACCTATCCCACCTGTCATTGGATCAAAGGTGCTGCACACCTTGGATAGGACACCATATCACATAGATATGCTCGCATAGAGAAAAATGACTTTGCACACGCACAAACGCAATCATGGTCATATTAGACACATCAATTAATCCAAAATGCATGTCGCTGGACTGCAGGAGGAACCCACAATATGCAGAGACAACCCACTCAACCATGAAGGAAACGTGTTATTATGGACAGATCAAGCAACTTAGCGTGTGATCTGATCCTTTGAATAGAGGAGATGAAGATGTAAACAAGTTTTTCTCCGTGTGGGCAAACTTTTCCACAATAATGCTTCAAATAACTATACCGTTCCAAGGAGAAGACTTTGATCATCTTCATTTAAGGTGTGAGAGCTAACCACACGGTGAATGGAAGACAGATACATGAAAAGAAGGTAAAAAGAAAGCTTCATAGTAAAGGATAAAAAGTCACTGAACGCCTTTAAAAACAAGCTTTTTCGGTCAGACAGATGTTAAAACACAGAACAGAAATAAAACCTGTATTTCCTAGTTTAATCAGCTGTAATTTAAAAACTGAAAACTGGCCAACATTCGAGACAGCGAGACCTCCTCCTCAATCAAATCTCCGAAGCTGACTGATGAAAGAATAACCAAGTGGGATAGAAAAGAACAAAAAGGTGTGGCAGCAAAGCCAATCACTGGCATCATCATACCAGAAGTTCTTTAGAGAAGGACTTTTTGTTAAGTCCTGCCTGCCACATGTGTTTGGAGTTTGGAGCCACAGCATCGCAAGGTCTGTATAATCTACAGACCAAGACAGCTGCAAGAAATGTGATGAAAGCCTCTGTTTGCACAGTGTTAATGTCCTTTTACCTCCTGTAATTGTTGTGGAAGTTCAGACTGTCTTTATTAATCTAAAAAAAAATTAAACCATATTGATGCAAAGCTCGTTAGTGGAAGGGTGAACAGAGCTATTTACAGCTTGAATCCTTCACAAAGTCATGGTTTGCTTCTTGTTTTACCATGACAGTAGCTCTAAGGTTGCAAATCCTATCTTAATCCATGCTGTCTAACAGTATCAGCTTGATTCAAGCTTTTGTGTTGTTAACACAGAGAAAGCTTTATAAAAAACACCACTGTTCTATTTAAGAGCCAATGTCTATATTTGAACTGACATCCTGCTTTCCTTGTCTGTGATGCAGACACTGTAATTTTAAATGCAATTTATTTATTTATTTATTAACAAATGTGCCTAGATAGTGTAAACTGGTAACAGTTTATCTTGATAGGAGTTACATATTTTCCATTTAACCAATTATAGTGTGATTATTTTATTTATCTGGATTCCTCTTGATACAAAACAAAACTTTGGGTCTGGTGGAATTTGTTTTAAAATTATTTTCTCATTTTCCAGCCAAACATAATGACACAGAATTTTTATCAATCTCTGTAGATTTAATGCGTGCAGATAGTATATTTTTATTACATTTCAACAGCTACATGTTAAAACCTCTACTTTCCGTTAATTGCTTTGATTTTTTATCTTTTAAAAATGTGACTTGACCTAGAGAGCTCTGAACATGAATTCCAGTGTGCATGGACTGTTGGTCTTTTGTGCAAATGGCAAATAAAAATCTTGAATCTAATGAACTCTCTGATGAACATGATAGAAACAGATTGTAAAATTCTGATATAATGCTCACATTATCATTTGCCTACTAATAGCACACATGAATTCTACAGATTTCTAAATGTCTCTGCTAGAGATATTAATAAAAAAAACAATAAATATAATAAATGGATTCATTCATTCTTTTGAGGACATGGCTACTTAAGTTTAACCCAAAGAATAAGAATTGTGTTCTTCTACTGCAGGATGCCTGATCTATTGTGGAATTTCTGGCTGTGCAGCATTTATCACACTCCTCACTTGTAATACAGCCTGTGGGGATCACATCCGATAGATGGGGCTAAGGGACTGTGAGAGACAAATCAAAGACTCTTGGGTGACCTGCGACGTGTTGGTTGCAATATGTTGATTGATGGATCATCTATTCTGACATGCTGCACACCGTACAAAGTAGAGGTTCCAGGGCTACTGCAGCAATAACAAGTCTCAGTTTGCCAAAGAGCTCGGGAATTTGCAGCTGGACTTTTGAAGGAGAGATTTAAATTTTCTTCTGCAGTGGCTGCCAATAATTAAGATTTTATGTCAACATTTACCAGCTTGGAAACTGTTCGGATACACTGTAAAAGCTGTCAATATTTTCCTCAATGTAAATATGTAGAATCAATATACCAC
>VUQR01018164.1:0-15049 GCA_015108515.1 Hemichromis elongatus | reverse complement strand
ACCACTAAGCTGCCGTTCCAGTAGGAAAGTAAGAAAGTTATCATTACAAGGCTTGATCCAAAATTTTCTGTACGCTTTTGTCCTTGACAGGTTAAACAACAATAAAAAGCAATAGCATACACATGGTGTGTGTATGCTTTTCTGCCTCTTCTAACTCCAGTGATTTTTCTGTTTAAAATCTTGTGAGATCTTGTAAATTTCTTGAGTCCAGTCAACTAATCACTCTTATTAGTTTGCATCATGTCATCTCAACAAGAATAAATTAAGTTGCTGAATTTCATGCAGATCCTACATGATTTAATTACGTTCACTATAGAAACATAAAAATTTTTTGTTCAAATTACGAGTTTAAATCTTGTAAATGTAACAACCACCCAATTTTATTTTTTTGAGTGTAGACAGGTGTACCTTTGTTGGCCTACAGTAGTGGTCAGATTTGAAGGTGGGTACCAACAATGGATTAGTTCTTTTAAACAAAAAGCCTGACTCCTGCCAGTTTGCTCAAATCCTAAATTATTTAGGGTGTATGTCTCCATACTGGAAACTCACTTGCATATAAACAAGAGTTGATCCTTTGCATGCCATGAGGTAAGAGGCGACGAACAAGTCCCATCAGTCCAGTGTTGTTTAGAAAGTCTTGCCTGTTGACAGTGTTCCTGCAATGATTTTTGATTAATTTATGAATATAGTTAAAAGATGAAACAGTCTTCGTCCAAGTCTGTTGAATTTTAAAAAAGGAATCGTTGCATAAGAAAATCTTTTAATCTACCTTCCTTTCATTGTTTCGTTGTTGTTTCTTTTTTTTGAACGCCTTCATTTCTTTACTTTTCTTTCTTTTCCTCACTTTTTTTTAAAAAAAAAACTAGGCTACTAGGCTTGTCTTTCTTCCATCTCGGCCATATTTTAAAACCTGGTTCAGGTATAGGTCAGAAAAATCATTTTTAATGACCTGGAACTGACCTGGAATGTTTATCTCTGCAATGATGTGTGGAATGAATAGCTGTGAGTCAGCCCCTGCTTTATAGCCTTCTGTACTTGCGATTGGAGATAAGAAGTTTACCATAATACAGCTGCTGTGAAGGAAGGACCACAGATCCGTGGTTCGCCCTGACTTCATGCCCACGGAATGTATTCTTAGCGATAAAAATATAAAACGGACAAGTGGAAAAACAAATTTTGTTTGTGGTTCGCCAGTGATGAAAACAGAGAAATCCCTATAGTTCATGTCCTGCTGGACTTCCATATTTGGTTCATCGCGTTTCAATAACCGAGAAGATTTTTTGGACCAATGATAGTTATGGACAGCTTGGGGTGTGACCATTTGCTTCTTTGCTTAATAAAAGTTTGGTTTATTCGTCCATGCGCGTTAACTGGTGAAGACACCAAAAAGAGACTGAGTGAAACTTTAAGGTTCAGGTGTTTGTTCGCTCCTACAACTTCACCGCTGGGACCGTTTGTCCGCTGAGCTGCCTGATTGGTCGTGAGGAGCAATGATGTCACGGCGCGCTCTGCTGTCCCGACCGCTTCAGCAGCCAACGCAGGCTGAGGACTCGAGAGGCGCTCCAGATGGAGTTGGCGCGCATTGGGAGTAGAGCTATAGACTGGGAAGACGTTTTTAGTGCTGCCTTGATGATCTCAACCTGGTTCCACTCACAGCCCAGCAGCCCGTCATGGGGGACGGTGGTGGCGCGTCCTCGCCAGTGAACTTCCAGAATGGCACGGGGAGCGAGGCGTCCGACTCACCGGGCTCTGCTGCCGCTGCGTCCGAGCAGTGGATGGCGGGCATGAGCCTGGTTATGGGTTTGATCGTCCTGTCCATCGTGTTCGGAAATATCCTGGTCATCGTGGCCATCGCTAGGACGCAGAGGCTGCAGACCCTCACCAACGTGTTCATCGTGTCGCTAGCGAGCGCAGACCTCATCATGGGGCTGCTGGTTGTGCCATTTGGCGCGGCGCTCGCTGTGCGCGGTTCTTGGCTGTATGGCACCTTTTTCTGCGAGTTCTGGATCTCCGTGGACGTTCTCTGCGTCACCGCCAGCATCGAGACCCTGTGCGTTATCGCTATAGACAGGTATGTCGCCATCACATCACCTTTCCGCTACCAAAGCTTGTTAACCAAAGCTCGGGCCAAAGCGGTGGTGTGCGTGGTGTGGGCGATCTCTGCGCTGGTCTCCTTCTTGCCCATCCTGATGCACTGGTCTCGGGACAGCGTGGACACAGACTGCTACGAGAACCCCGAATGTTGCGACTTTGTCACCAACAGAGCATACGCCATCTCCTCATCCATCATATCTTTTTACATTCCTCTCCTGGTCATGATATTTGTTTACGCCCGCGTGTACAGAGAGGCGAAAAAACAGCTGAGGAAGATCGACAAGTGCGAGGGCAGGTTTCACAACACCTTAACCGGACTGACCTCCAAGTGCAAGAAGAGGCCGTCTAAAATCCTAGCACTCAGGGAGCAGAAAGCGCTCAAAACGCTTGGCATCATTATGGGGACGTTCACTCTGTGCTGGCTGCCCTTTTTCATAGTGAACGTCGTGAGGGTATTTTGCGCAGAGGTGGTGGACAAGGACCTTTTCGTCTTTCTGAACTGGCTGGGGTACGTGAACTCTGCGTTTAACCCCATCATCTACTGCCGAAGCCCAGATTTCAGGAAGGCTTTTAAGAGGCTGCTATGCTGCCCAAGGCAAGCCGACCGCAGGCTGCACATCAGCTCCTGCGACCTGTCCCGATGCTCCGGCGGGTTCGTCTCCTCTCTGGAGCCCGGAACGTTGGGAATGTGGTCAGACTGCGCCGCCTTGGACAACAGTGATAGTAGCCTGGGGACCGGAAAACTGTCTCACTCCGAATCACAGCTGTGAGGGGGGGAGGAGGCAAAGTTCAACTAATGCTTAGGCAGATTTAGCAAAAGATAGTGAAAGAAACAGGCGAGTTTCTTTTTGGAGACTGGTGTGCGTAAGAGCCATATTTAACCAATTTTAACCAATCAAACAAACAAACAAATTTAATCGTTTGAGTTCAAACACCAGGCGAAAATGCTTGAACGCAATTTTTAAAGCATCAGGATATTTTTTCCGAGATGCATACATCTCCATTTGGCTCAGAGAGAGAGTTTAGTGTAAAACAGGGAATCACATTAGCCAAATGATGGCTTGTCTACCCTAAAATTCAGTGGCTGTAAAGCTTCTGTGATTAAAAACCTGTCGGGTGCCGAATTTAAAATCCGGTTGTGCATCAGCCAAAGAGCGCAGTTGCACTCATGTGATTTATGCGTGATATAAATATAAACTTTTCAGTTTTGATTTTGTTCGATAAACAGTTGATTTCTTCATTTACGCGTTATAATGGGGAAGTGGGAGTCCGATCCTCGCTCCAGGTTCGTGCGTAAAAATTCGTTCATCACTGCTCAGGTGCACTACAATAAACTGTTATTTAAAGGCACTGGATAAGAGCAAAGCATTTGTCGGAGTGACTGTATCGCAGTCATGTAGAGCTCACGAAGTATTTTACCTCACAGCCATCGGCAAGTGCAATTTGTACGACAGGTATTTGTTTATATTAAACATTCGTGTAAAATAGTCTATTTATTCCGCGCTGTCTTTTACAACTAAACGACCAATTGTGGGGCTGATTCTAATGCCCGTTGTACATAATGTGCTGTTTAGTGCCCAAGAGGATTTTGAGCCTCTCCCTTTGTCTTTAGCTTTACATGCTGTTGTGAGGTGGTGTGTTATAATGTCTGTGAAAATAAAGGAAAGTTTTACTGTTTATTAATGTTTAACCCATTTTTCTTCTTCTTGTTATTATTATTATTATTACTGTGGGATGGTTTGACTCCACAGGGAGCTGCAGAAATTCTGAAATGCTAGAGGAGAAGTGATTGAAATATAATGACATTCTGCATCCTCGGTTCGTTCACAATGTACAAAGAGAATAATAAGAGCAGCATTTTGTGATTAAACAGCGTGGCACCGAGAGGTAAACGGTGCTTTGCAGGATTTGTCAATTGGCGTGATGTCAGATGCTGTGGTGCTGCTGGGACTGCTGGGAGGAAGAGGAATTTGATTGGCCACCGTGGAGAAGGGAACCACAAAATCCGACTCTTAAACAATGCTTCTTGTGCGCTTTAATGTTGCAAGGATGAATAAGGGTTTGTTTACATGCTTCAGTAAAGTCCACTCGTTGGTGTATCGATATTGTAAGCTCAGTTCACAGCTGTCAGAGGAAACAATTGCGCACGGGGGTGAGGCGAGCCCTCTTCCAGTGAGTCAGAACGTGTGCGGTAAAAAGCACAGGTGTTAGTGTGCCAAAAGGTGGCTCTGCTCTATTCAAGTTTCCAACTAATCCGTGACCCTGAGCGTGTATGCACAATAACAGGATCCTGAAAACGAAGCATCTAAATGGATTTCACCTGTATTCATTTTATTATTTATACATTTACAAGTGTAACCTTTTAACCAGGGCCTTCTATGCCCTGGGATACAAAGATGGCTCCAGTCTGTGAAAAAAACAAAACAAAACAGTTTCTCCTGATCAAAATGCTATCACATCATATTCTAATCCAACTACTAAACACGCCAGTTTGATGTTGGGAGTTTTATGTGCTTCTGTCCCTGCCATTTTGTGTCTTCACGTGTTTGTTTATTGCATTTGTGGTTTGCACATGAGCCTGTTTTAAAAAAAAACACCAATGTGGGTGGGTGGAGGCTTGGAGGTTCAGAGACAAATCTTTTAGAAAGAATGGTCAAAAACAAAAGCGGCAACAATCCAACGTGTGCAGCTTAACTGGTAAAAATGCAGAGTTGCACAGCCAAGCCAAGAAAACAGTGATGATGTCACTGTGAAAGCAAGGTTCCCTTTTTTTTACATACCTTGAAAAGCTACAGGGCTGCAAAGAGGCATTACACAGCTATTTTCACAGGCAGAGAAGTTCTCCCCAGAGTGAGCAAGCTGAGCGTTAATCGTAAAATTAGTGTGGTGACACTTTAAAACATAAGTAAAGGTTGGTGCTACTACAAATAAATTACAGTAGGGGATATTTTATGTGTCTTGCTTTGATATCCCCAAATGCTTTAAGCTCTCACCCGCATGCACTCTCACTCAGGTTAACCACCTCTTCAGCAGGCTGTTTGATGGTTCCATTTTCCTCAAGCGATACTCTGAAAGCCTATAGAAAATATCTGAGTAAACACCACGGCAGCTGGTGTTATGAAGTGGCTCTTACAGGAGAGATTTTCAGTTCTTTCTGGGGAATATTAATCAGCCCTTAAGCTGGACGTCTTTAAAATGCATTAGCATGACGTGTTGTGCTAATGATGCTCTCCCAAAAGGGCCAGAGCTGTATATTTCAATTAGGCCGGAAAAACTGAATGGAACTGAGCTCAGCTGTTCTGGCTAATGAACAATGTTTAGATATGATTGGCTGAACTAATGAGTGTGAATGAGACCCAGCTTTTAGAAAAACGAATAACAACATCAGTGCAGCCAGCATCAGCGATGGCCTCCTGGCAAAGACCTGCTTCATTATTAAGCATTTGTTTGTTTGGCAGGAAGTTTGCGTTTGGGCAGATTAGCTGTGGGCTCACAGATGGAGGAGCTAATCAGTGGTTTTAAGAGTAATTGTTTCAAATTGCATGTGTATCAGCAGACATTTTGGCTGCTCCAAGTCGAAGTAGATAAAGCGATACCAACATGACCTCTGTACGAGCAGAGGTTATGACTCCATATGGCGTTTACATTCAGAAATATGTCTGCCAGCGATTTATTCTAGGTGTTTTACTCCATTTACAGTCCAGACTGGAGTGTAATATATTTAACTGTGATAGGCCAAGATCAGGGTTAAACAGGAGGTTGTAATAGTAAACACTCCTAATTGAATTGTGTTTCATTACATCTTGTACATAATTTGGGGAATCTGAGACCATTTACAAGGAACTGAATAAAGTCCCTCATAAAATTCTTATATATCCCTACAATCCACACTTCTGTGCAACAACTAAACACTCCTTTGTTACCAATACAAGATCTCTCGGTACTGTAGATGGGTGTAAGGAATATTTTAGGAAGTAACTTGCTTTCTTGCTGTAGGTTAAATGTTGTTAAATAAAGACTGATCTTTGCAGCCAATACACTGCAACAGTTAAAACCTCATATAAGATAAGGGTAAAAACCTTAAAAAAATGATGGGGAAGTAACATTTGTTCGCTGTTGGAATAGCAGATTTCATCAGCCAGACTTTCTGACCTTTGGACATAGTCATTGTTTCCAGGTTAAGCTTCAAAATCTTTTACAGTTATGTACACCTCCATGTTTCAGTAAATTGTCCCTCTGGTCATTAATTATTTGTTTTGGTTGTCCTAATCCAATTTCACTGCAGGGCAACTTGCATGTGACAAATAAAGGCTTTCTGATTGTCTGAGGCTCACTTACATGTAGGAACAAGCTGTTTATCCTCCACCATTTATCAGTATACTTAATTCTATAATTTTTCCTTCGCTTTTTTTTTTTCAATAGTTTTCAATAAACTATTAGCTCATGGGCCTCGGTTTTCAAGTTTGTTACTTATTAATTAGTTTCGGGGCTTTAATCCAGCAGTACACTGGATGCTTGGTTGATGATGTTTTGGGCTTTATTTTATTTTATGTTGTGTTTGTTTGTTGCTTTTTGAGTAATTATTTTGCATTGTTAAACTTGGTTTCTATGAGCTACTCATTTACAGGATGTGACACATTTGGGGGCTCATCCAGGATACAGACCTAACATGGCCCAGGCAAGAATAATAGCTCCTTACATGTTTTGACTAGAAAGTGACTACAGTTAGGTCCATATGTTTTTGGGAAATTACACATTTTTTTTCTGTGCATCAAAACAGTCCATTTTAAATCAAACAATCAATATGCAATTGAAATACAGATTTTCAGCTTCATTTCAAGGTGTTTAACAAAAGTAGAGCCCTTTTTATACACAGTCCCACATTTTCAGATGCTCTAAAGTCACTGGACACTTCATTGCCAATCAGTTTAATGGCCATATGAGAACTGTTCTCTCATTGTTTCATGATAGCTTGATAAATGATCTAAAGTTGCATCCAAATACTGAACTTGCTCTTAATCAAGTAATGTCAAAACAAGTCAGAGGTCAACAATCAACAGTCTGGTACATTATTAAAAAGAATGAATGCACGGGCCAGGTTATAGACCTGAAGAACAGTGCAAAAGCCTTGAGCCACGCAAAATCTGTTTAGATTTTAGTAGGAAAAATATGAAGTTGCTGCACCAATCTATTAACAGATGTGTAAACAGGAATGGAAATACAATATACGAGAAACAAAAAACAGTAACACTATTAAAAGTCAATGTTTGATACAATATTTGGATATTCTCTATACATAGGGACAACAGTTTAACCCAAAAATGTAAAGTTTTCCACTGACTTTTCAACCCAGTTCTGGAGCAGTTTAGCACACTTCAGCCTTTTCCCCTTGTTTCCCTTCTTTAAGAATGACTTCTTCACAGCCAGCTACCGGGGAGACCATTTCTTATAAATCTTCAGTGATCAGTAGACGGATCAAATATAAAGGCCAGATGCGTGTCTCAGGTGCTGCGTCAGGTCTTTGCTGGTTTTCTCCTATTTCGTAGGTGCAGAAAATATTTACTTAACCTAATTTTCTTTGACTGTGCTTAAACCTTTTATTTATTTCTAGCGTCTGAAATATGGTGATATTTTGTAAGAACATTTTTCACGACCTTTAAAAGCACTTCATCAACGCTGCGCTGAAACTTCAAGGGAGTGTCTGGAGTTCTTTCTGATCCTCTCGGGCAACAGGTGCAAAGCTTCATCCAGTTACTGCATGGATTCTTGTCCAGATTATGAATACTGTCAATGCCAACCACCTCCTACAGCCTTCTGCTCTTGATTAAAGACCAACAGAAATATCAAAATCATCAAGAAGATTAAAAAAAACACACACACAACATTCAGAGCAATCTTAGTGAATCTCTGCTGACATACATTAAACAATGTTTTTCACTAAGCATCCGCTCAATAATAGATCCAACAGAAACATGATTAGAAATACTTTTTCTTTAAAATGCTAATGCAAATACTTATTTTCTTCAGCGGGTGGTGTTCCAGGGGTGGTTGTTATCTTTGAGTGAGAAAAACAAAAGAGCAAATTTCTGAAAGCTACAAAATGTCAGCACCTGGAGATAATCATTGCTGATTGCTGATTATTACAGTCCCAAACAACAGATATACTAAATTTATGCAACAGCATCATAAAAAGCTCACCACAAAGATTAAAAAATGCAGCTTATCTTTTTTTTTTATGAATGTAAACCATTTCAAAGTGAAGGCATACAGACCCTGTAGCTGACACATGTTTCTCTGATGCAAAACATTGATCAAAATTCAACTTCAAACCTCTCAACCCTGTAAGACTGAAATCCCCTGTGATTTTTTTCCACTCTAAGTCAAGCTGTACGTGTTAAGGTGCGTTGCCAAAAGCAGGTGCTACACTTCATGTGTCCATCTGTTTGGATTCCCCGTGTGAACTTGGCACATAGCAGTCTCCATCTGCTGGGCTTCAGCTTGCTGTGATTGTGGCTTGCATGAACATTTGGGTGAAGGTGGTCAGCAATGGTCAGCGTTTGTGCTCAACTTTAGTAATGTAAACTGACTTACTTATGGAAATAATAAGCCAAGGGTAAGCGGAACAGGAACAATGGAGGTACATTTCGTCTTCATATCAACCATTAAAATCAGAGAAATAAATTTGTTCTTTTTAGAACAAAGCACAGGGCAGATTGACAAAGGTTAGCTAACAAACTCTGGTCACATACCAAACAAACGAGTCTGGGAACAGTGCAGCTTTTAAATCAAAGAACTTGGCACTAATAAACAATCCAAACAGCCTTGGGTTAGATAAGGTACATCAGCACAAATGTTTCTTTTGAGGGTCCATCTGACAGTCATAGATGAACACGTTGATCAGTGCAGTACTCATTTCCTCCATTCCTCATTCTTTCTCTCCTGAAATGAGTAACATTTCAAGTATTGATGCACTGTGGCTCTTTAGAGCCTTATCCGACTTTCTCCCCAAGTCGCTCCCTGCCGTGCCAGCCTCTGTCTTGACCTTTTACTAAATCCTACACTCATATCCCGAGAAGCTGATGATTCATTGTCTGACTGCTTGAGATTTAGTGTCCAGGATGGGTACTCTGTACCAACAAAGATCATGATTTAAGGAATATTTGGACACCTAGGGTTAGATCACAAGATGTTATCACGATAAGATGCAACTGGGAAACAGGTGCCTCTCTTCAAAGGTAACAGAAACCATGTCCACCTATGCAGGATTACTCTAAAGGCAATTACATTTTGATTTACATTTTGCTTCTAAAAGCAAGACTTTCTTGTAATTTTGAAATAAATCTTCAGCAATAATTCTCCATAATTCTTCCTGAAGGTCTTTTCAAAGTTTTGTTTTTCTTTTCAGTTTTTATTCAAGTATAAAAAAAGACTCCTAATTCAAGATGGAGCCAGTGTTGTGTCTACACATAACAGATGACTAAACAAAAAACAAAGTTTAAATTACACCTTTAGGTACATAATTTCAAATTTCAAAAGAGCTATTAGTTGGAAATTTAACAAATCTCAGCCTGCTGTGCAGTGTGTCCTTAAAAACACTGAAGAAACTGGACCAGCAGAGGATGAAAGAGTGTCAGGCCTAATAACCACCTACAGCAGAAGAACATCTGTAGTCATCTGTAATGACTCTAAACATGGAGGAAGCTCTGTCATGGTTTAGGGCTGAATAGGGCTGAAGGGCTGGTGTTGGTGGAGAACTTGAAAAATTTATGGGATGATTATGAACCAAGAAAAGTACCATCATATTTTGCTCTAATATACAATAATATCTGGAAAGTTGATCTCAAACGCACTGTGATTAAGGTAAATACATACCCAGATAGAAAAGCACACAGTGAAACACCATAAGTCATGGATCGGCCTTCCCAGAGCCTGGATCTCAATACAATTGAAGCAGTGTGGGATCATCGTGACAGAGAACAAAAAAACAGGCAGACAACATTTGTCTTATGCATCGATAGCATCCTGATGTATGTTTACATATGTTTCAATTAATTGCTGTACCTATGTCTTACTTTAGAAAATGTAAAACAGTTTTGCAGTACTGCATATATTGGACAAAAATAATCTGTTTTCCTTGTTTCTAGGCTTGTAATGAACTGCTGGCTTCAGTTTCATAATAAAACTGAGTGATGTCATCTGAAAGTGTCAAAATATTTAGGTTACCAGTCTTAAACTCCTCTTACAGTGACTACAATGATAGAAGCAAGTGTTATTACCGAGTCCAGATCTTCCCAAAATGTCAGCACTGCAAGGCATTTTATATGGAGATATTTATTTTTTGGCATCTTCTAATCCTTCCTAATCCCTTTCTTATAATGAATCACTCATGGTCAAATGGATTGGTCCTTCACAACAGCATTGTAGTTCGAGAGGTGGACTTTCACTCCCATGATGAGTGGCTTCACAGAGTGTTCAAAACCCCCGAGAGACCAAGCTGAGTCTAAAAGGGGAAAAGTGCCCTTTTGTAAGCCCTCCAGCTGACTTTGGGGTTTTTAACCCCTCGCAGTGAAGGTCACTGTGTCCCACCAGCAATTCCTCCCAGTCCTCCTCAGCACTTCATTTGTTTATCTGAACTTCTAATTTAGATGAGTGATTAAACATGCAGAGCAAACGTGTGAAAAATATTTTAAACTGTTGTTTAACCACATTGAAGGGTGTGCATGGTAGAGGATTACTTTGGTACCACTGCTACAGTAACAGATCATTTCAAACATTAAAATGAGTTCCAACATTTTCCAGCAGGGTCACAAATCACAACAAGTGGGAACCACGGGTGCAGGCTTTCTCGGGGCATCTTTTCCTTTAATACTGGAGTTTCTTTAGTAAAGCTAGAATTTCTGCTTGGTTTCCTTGCAGCGCTCCCGAGCACTGAAACTACACTCTGGGCCGTTTAAAAAGCCTTCATCACACTCAAGGTTTATCGCTAACTTTCTTGTTGACTCCCTGCAGTTATCACCCACCCCAAGGCTTTGACTGTATCTTGTCTGGCTCCACATACACAAGACAAAGTCCAGACACTTCCACATGTAGCTCTGGTTTAATGTGAAACAATGGATAGTAGTCCAGGTACTGTAGTTTTCATTGTGGATCCAGCCAAAATCTGCAGCTCCGCACCTTTTCATCAAACACAAATCTCAACGAACAAGACAAAAATTTAGATTGTTAATGCACCGCCGCTCTGTTGGAGAACATTAATTGCCTAAATTTCCATGTTAGAGGCCGAGACAAAGCATCTGAAGAGGCAGAGCATAGAGTGGCATATAATCAAAGCATTACAGATAGGACAGACCAGACGGATACATGAATATTCCCAATTAAAGGGTTATTTTTGTGAACAGAATTACATAACACTTAAGTTAAAAGAGAATAAGTGGAATGTAATGATGGTAGTTATGAGGACCTGCTTATATTCGGTTATTTTTTATCTTAATGTTACAGCTACTGCAGGAGGCTCCCTAAATCTGGGCTGGGAAACGGTGGAAAACAGACTGACAGGATATGCTTATTATCACTATACCTTAAGAGCTCCTGTCAAGGTTGGTGCTTCGGCTAAAGGACATGGGCAATGCTTTATGAATTCAAGGGTGGTCATCTAAGCTGATAGGAGAATCTGCTATCTGTGAGCTAAAAATAGCCTCTCAGTAACCATTCGCCTGAATTGGATATTTGAACCTGCTGCTGTGCCCGTAGAGAAAATAGGAACTTTCACCCCTACGTGACGAGAATAAAGAAACAAATGTCTTGTTTATGCTGCTAAATTATAATATTTTTGATGACAGGTTGCTTTCAGTTGTTCTGTAGGCGTCTTTCAGCGTCTGCACATGTGCATAACCATGAGACAGCATGTGCGTAATGTGAAATTTTGATGTGAGCAGACTGAGCAGCGTGACTAAGGGTATTGTTCAACAAAAGCTGCTTTTATAACAGAGATTTTGACACGAAATTATAGCCATGGTACCTTAGCTAGAAGGTGGCCTTGAGGCCGTTTTTGGGCAGCTCCCTTTGAAGATACAAACCTGGTACTCCTCTTTAACTTGTGTCAGATCCACAGTTTTTCTCTGATTGTGTCTGTATATACCCAGTAGACACTTTTTTTTTTTTTTTTAGGTATACCTCGCTAGTAATGTGTTGGACCCCTTTTTACCTTCAGAAATGCTTTTGGAAACATTCCTAAATTTTGGTCCTTACTGACATGATAGCATCAAACAGTTGCTGCACATCCATGATGCAAATCTCCCATTCCACAACATCCCAAACGGGTTCTGTTGGATTGAGATCTGGTGGCTGTGGAGGACATTTGAACTCACCGTTGTGTATGAGATGATCTGAACTGGGAGCAGCCATCGGAGATCAGAACACTTTGGCAATCAAAGGATTGACATGGCTAGCAACAATACCGAGGCTGAGGCATTTAAGCAATGCTCAAATGCAAAAGTAGAAACGGAGACTTGCCAGACCAGGAAACGTTTTTCCTGTTTTCTATTACCCAATTTTAGTAGTCTGGGAAACTGTAGCCTCAGTTTCCTGTTCAAAGCTGACAGGAGTGGCACCTGGTTGTAATGAATGCTCATTGCCTTCCTATCAGTTCAAAGCAGCCTCTGGCCTCTGGCAAGAACAAGTCATTTTCAGCCAGAGATCTGCTGCTCACTGGATATTTTCTCTTTTTCTAATCATTTTTTTGTGTAAACTGTAGAGATGATCGTGTGGGAAAATCCCAGCAGAGAAGCAGCTCCTGAAGTACAGGCCATCTTGACCATGTCTACATGTCTAAATGCATTGAGCTGATGCCATGTGATCGGTTGATTAGATATTTACTTTCACCAGGTGTACATAACAAAGTGGCTGTTGACATTTAGTCCACATATTTAACAAGAAGTGAAGGGGGGCAAAATTACTATTTGCTTTATGGAAATTACAAACTCCATACATTTTGGCTAATTATATTTACATGGACATGCTTCAGCCTGTGCGCCTTTAAGGTCCAGTGAGGAGAATGTCTGTGAAGCAGTAGTTTGGACTTTAAATCCTCTGAAAGGAAGATTGCTTTGATGGACAGCGGCACAGCGACGTGCATGACCTCAAGTACCGCTGACACCGCTGCTTTTGAAGTGGGACCTAAAGCTGACAAAAGTCACTGAGAGGGAGGTCGTCGCGGTGCAAAAATCGCTTTGTCACCTGAATTAGGCTCAATTCCACCACGCCCGATAAACAGAAACCAGGACAACAGATGTTAGTGTCAACACGGAAAAGCAGGAAGCAAGACTGCTGCAGGACATTCAGGATGAACTTAAGACTCATCTCCTTTTATTCCCTGAAAACATAGTATGTACAAACATCCACAATCATTTTTTTTTTTTTAAAACATCTCATCAGAATTTTACAGAATGGCATATCTACAAATGTATAATATAATCACAGTTTGAATATTCCACAAAACAGATCAAAGGGAAGGATTGCACAGCAGGAAAACAAATAACGGCAACGTCTCTCGTGTTCTATTACAGATCGGCACTCGCACATACTGAACCACAGCGTTTCTTCATATTCACGAAGGGAAGCATGAGGTTTGTTTTAGTCATCCGCACAATGCTGCAGCATGGCTTCATTTCAAGGCTGTGGAATTGTGTAAAGTGTCGGATCAGCGGGAACGCCGCCTCTGTCGGGTTGACACGCTATGACCAAAAATCAGACGACGCGTATTAGCATGCCTCGGAGGATTTACTCGGACAATCCCATGCGACTGTATTGCATAGGCTGTATTATAGTTCTGCGCCAGAAGCAAACTGCCAAACTACAAGAATGTTAATCATCTATTCAGTAGCAAGCATTTTTTTTTTGATTTAAGATGCATGAAAATGAAACTCTGGTATAATTTGCAGAAGTGCAACTTCACTGAGAATCAGCTAAAAAAGGCTAATACCTCCCAGAATGAAGACACAAAGTCCAGGTTTGCTACCTGAACGCTTGCATACTGAGCTCACATCGCAATGAAGTCAAGACAACGAACCCTCTACGCAAAAACAGAGAGGCTCTAAAGACTCCACGCCCTCAATCCTGGAAACTTTCATCTCTTTTCACGTAGTGGTCCATTTTAACACAGCCTCAGGGTGAATTGGGGGATCGGCGTGACCCATAAAAGTGCGTTTCAGACTGCGGGAAAAAAAAAAGGAGGAAGAAAAGAAAAGAAATGGAGGCTTATCTTTTGTGACAGCTTCTACAATCAGATCAAACCAACTGAAAAGAGACTGGCATTGTTTAATTGAGTTGCTCTCTTCCCTTCATCCCGAAGTGTTTGCGAATGTGTATCTCTCTTACTTAAATAGCTGTCAGCGAGAGACAAAAGCATTATTGTGTGTAGCTCGGGGAGCTGCAGGTCTGTGTGTGTGTGTGTGCGTGTCTTCGTTTGGCTGACAGACTCTGCTCTAAATGCAAATGGCACGTTCCCTCTCGGTGGAACAAACTCCATGGTCATTCTGGTTAAAGCCTATAAGCCCCGACAGCTGAAGCATGTACACAAGGTGTAAACACAACAAGGCTCGAGAGGTTAACAAAAAGGCACACATGCAGCCATGCACACAACATTTTAAATATCCACACGCCGGGACAGTTGCTTGTTGCACAGACATGAGCGATAAACAGACCAAATGGAGACAGTTACATTCAGAAACACACACACAAAAAAGAAAACGAACACAAAGGAATAGCATTGCACCTTGTCCCTGGATATATTTCTTTTGGCTTTCCTGAGCTATAGCTACTGATCTCCCTTTGATTCATCTACACTTGATTTACTTCAATGGACTCAGTGACGCTACCAAAGAGGAGTGTGACAAGAATACCTAAACATTTCAGTCTCTCTTTTTTAACCCCCCCCCCCCACCACCAAACACAAAAA
>VUQR01018160.1:2455-19408 GCA_015108515.1 Hemichromis elongatus | reverse complement strand
CCCCTTTTTTGCACAGTCGAGGAGCGTGTTCAGGTTACATTTCACTGCATGTTGTACCTGTATAACTATGCATGTGACAAATAAAGAATCTGGAATCTTGAATCTCTTGAATCTTGAAGACAGTCTGATCTCAGACTGGGAGTCAAATCCTTTGCTACAAGAGTCCTACTTTAATGTTCCGCATCCACAGAAGCTGGTGAATGGCAGAGTAAGGATACTCTCGCTCATTCATCAAAACCAGACAACCACTTCGTGCCCGGTGGCCCCAGTGACAGATGAAGACCAAAACATTTTCTGGGGGGCAAGAGCTTTGGCAATTTTTTTTTTAATCCATATGTGCTCCCCCAAGCTGCTCCCTACGCTATGGGATTATAGAAAGCCTCTCTACATTTTGTCTTGAGCAATGAACTGCATGACAAATTGCTCTTTGCACTTTAAGCTGAGTTCAGTAGGGTCCCAAATTGGCATTCAAAAGTGTGCAGGGAGAATGAGACAGATGTGGCTGAAGCGGGCTGTGAATACTCGTGGAGACGTAAATCACATTTTGTATTTGGAGGCGCGGGGAGGCAGTCATCAGGGAGAAGTGATTATATTTGAAGGCCGGTATCAACTGGAGTCTTCGCTGCATATTGTTAGAAGTCTGCTGAAATGGGAGGAGAGTGCGCTGGTCGGAAAGGAGAAAAGACATTAACTCAAACAGGAATATGGGATTCCATGTTTCTTTTAAAGCTCTGAAAAATCCTTTGAAGAATGACTGTCTTTCTAAACAACCTAATTCACCTAGGCGCAGATAGATCTGAATTTTACACTATCACTCAAAGTATATATATATATTTATGCCCACGGAAAACATCACACTATATTGATTTGACAGTTGAGCCTAAAAACTGTCTGTTCTTACAGCTTCACAGACACATAAAGACATTCTGGCAAAATGGAGAGTTTACGGCTTTCTTTAATGCTGCATAAATGTGGCACTGTCCAGAAATGAGATAGCAGCAGCAGTCGAGGTGATACACTCTGTGTAAGAACAACACGCCTTTACTGCGCTACTCTGCAGAGAACTGTCTAGCACATCAACATGGGTGGTGAGACCATAAAGACTGAATTCTATATTATGCAGTTTAGACAGCTGCTGTCTGTTATTAGGCATGACTAACCAGTCTTTACACAACAAACACAACTTCACTAAACTTTCAAATGACTAAAATCACTAACAGGTCTAAATTAACATTAGCATCAATAATTAGCTTTACATTTTGAAGATCAATACGATTTCTAGGTTTTAAAAGTTAAAGACAATTTCTGAAGCCCAGAAAATGGTGATAGCTGGGGCTGAAAAAAGACTACAGATCTTATAGAAGTCTATGGAAAAATGTCTTTCTGCCCTGACCTTTTTTTAAACAAGACCAATGGATGATGTCATAGTAGATATGTTCATCTGTCTCATCATCTGTCTCCACTGTCTCGCCAAGTTATTATATTTATCACTAAAGCAGCTCGATTAGCTAAGTCTACGAAGATATAGAATAGAGAGTTGACAGAGTTGAAATGTTAAAACCTAATAACAGGTCAATTTAAATTTTACATTATTTATTAACAACGTTAGTTAGCTAATTAGCTAACCAACCTGCTTTACACTACATTTTTTTATTATCACAGTGACGTCTTTCTGTTTACTTCATATGTAGGTGATATACAGACAGGAACTTTTGGCTTTGGATTTTGACTGGCAAATGCTTAGTAAATGTGTACCATAGGTAAATCTGTATGGCAGTCAATTACTTAATGTGGGTCAGGAGGTAGTTTGGGCCATCTGTCAAGAAGGAGGTCAACTGTTTGCTTCCCAGCTCTTCCATCTGTGTGTTAAATATCCTTCTTTCACATGTTTAAGCATAGGAAAGATGTTTAAGACAATGTCTACGACTTGGCGAACGAGCTTTGTAGTAAAAAAGCACTTTGAGTGTTCACTAAGACTAGAGAAGCACTATATATGTTCCAGTCCATTTACTATTTAAAGTACTTTGAATAACATAGCGTTATTTTTGTGCCTCTATTCTGAGCACACGTAAAAAAACAAAATTGCAAGCGCAAATGTTGCATTTTGAGGAGAAAATGATTTTGAGCGTAGAAAAGTTTAATTTATGCGAACAAGATTCATTCATCCCTTCATTCATCCATTTTCGGTTAGTATGTTTAATTATTATTATTTTTTTATTTTTTTTTAATTTTATAAAATATAATATTTTTTATAAATTTTTTTATTTTTAAAAAACAGGGGCTGTTATTGTGTGTGTATATAGATAATAGCAAACACTGAAATACATTTCTTGCACGCAGCACACAAATTAAACTTTTCTTCGGTCAAAAAAATTTTATCCTGAAAATGCAACATTTTTTTTACATCCGCTCAGAATAGAGGCACCAAAATAACAGCATAACTGTGTCGCTTGTTGGTCTACCCTATAGGATCACGTGGCAACAAAATGCCAGCCATGCAGTAGCATAGCTACACTGTATTTCTAGCAAAGAAGCCAGGCTTTAAAACAATTGCTTTAATTCAAGTATTTTGCAGTGTTTTTTCGCAGTTACCTGAAGCCTGTGTCACAGTCTATACCTGGTTATTTGGTATTTAGCTGCTTGTCATTCACAATGAGTTTGTTGCAAGCTTTGTCTCCCTGACACAATTAAAAAAAAACACCATTAGTACACTGGTCAGAAAGTATAGTTTGTTGGAAAAGGCTTGCAGCAGGTGAATTGCTGAGACTTAGTCACACAATGAGTTTGAAACCCAGAGTCAAAAGAAAAGAGGCTAAAAAGCTTCACAGAGCGGCTGGCTTATAGTCTAATTCCCAGTTACTCTGGCACTATGGGTGACCCATTCACATTATTCGGTCATTTTATTCAGTGTCAGTATTAAAGCTTCTGATTGATGCGGGTTTAAATTTAAATATGAGGGGTAAAACTTGCTATTTTCTCTTGCTTCTCAAATTTGTGCTGATCAGCGTCCATTTAAATGTCAAGACAGAGGAAATGTGCATGAACTATCTCTCCCGCTCACTCCCTCACACACAAGGTCCAAGGCAATCATGGGCTTACACACATGCACACACTTTGTATTAGCTTAATTATGAACTGACTTTGACTCCGACTTTCATTTTGCAGCTTAAACCGCCCAT
Organism: Hemichromis elongatus; assembly: GCA_015108515.1. NCBI lineage: Eukaryota > Metazoa > Chordata > Actinopteri > Cichliformes > Cichlidae > Hemichromis > Hemichromis elongatus. Next base: position 16,229 of record VUQR01018160.1, on the reverse strand, counting down.
GCCCCCAAATGCAAAGGAATCCATAAAGCCCTTCAACTTCCCCGGATAATTCTTATCATCAGTGGCTCTGTGAAGTGTCTCGGTGTACTTTACTTTAGAGGATTTTTTTTTTTTTTTGGCCTCTGCATTTGTTTTATGAAGGCTGAGTTGCAAACTGTGTTTAGTTTGATGTTTGCATATGTTATTGATTTTTTTTCTGAGTGCTCAGGGTGGTAAATAATCACAGTGGATATATTGCTGCGCACGCAAGTTTAGCTTTGTTTACAGAGACAGGGCTGTTTAATTGCACTTTGTGCTTAGTGCTCAAAGCAGCTTGATATGGAAATTTATTGGATTTTCGAAATTTGTTCAGTATAATTGAATTTATTGCTTGGCTACTTTTTGTTCAAAAGAAGAAACTGCATTGCACTATACAACTTATATATCTGCCTATGAGGTAACACTTTTTAAAGGATTTACTCATCTGACGTTAAAGCAGCAGTGATTGTGACTCAACCTGGAATCAGCCTAAAGCTTTATACATACAGCGTTCATATTTTAAAGGACTGTTTCGGAAATAAAACGAGTCTAGGATCAGTTTTATGTCTTCACTTCTCACTTTGATTAAACTTAACTGAAAAATATAGCTAAAGAAATCTTTCTGATGCCACTATTTCCTTTCTGTCAAAGCAAATTGTCATCTTGGTTTATTTGCCTCAACTTCCTGCAGACCTTCTCATTTTGACTGCTGTCCTCTTTGCAGTACCTGCTCTATGCTTTTGTTTTGTCGCTACATTTCACTCGCACTCGGTCTGAAGACATTTTACAGAGACGGGTTTGAAATCAGAACTAACAATCTCTCCCTTACGGCTGCAGCAAGCAAATTGTGAAGCAGAAGGGTGCTTCGGAAAAACAAATACATCGTACTTGAGACGGGTTTTCTTACCTGCTCATATGGGTTTCTGTTATTTGGAGCAGGCAGAAAAATGTAAAAAAAAATACACCAGTTTTCCCCTCTGAGGTCAGATAATAGATTAAGCTTGAGACCTCCACACCCCCCAACATCAATGTCAGTCACTCCCACTGAGCCCAGCTTTTCGGTGGTAACGCTGTGAAGAATTCTAGGTCTCTTACATACATTGCTGCAGTACATCCTACCAATCATTTCATGAAGCCACTTTTTTTTCTTCCTCTTCTTCTTTTTTGCCTTAAGCAAGTGTTACGCATGGTTGAGCATCTACAGGGAGCCGCGGTGAACCTGCCGTCTGAGTATGACAGGTTGGTTTCCAAATAGAGATAATTCCCACAACCACTGAAGACATAACTGCACACACTTGCATGAATAAAGCAAACCTATGGAACTATATGTACTATATGTGCACATATTGTATGCAATATGCCCCAAAAAGGCAATCCTTTTATACGCTGAAGGTAAGACGCTTAGCAGAAAGGTAATTGGATTCTGTGAGATTATCAGAACGGGCATCTCTCCCGCTATTAATCCGCACGGTGAAATATGCAGATGAGAGTTTTTATCTTTGCTAACATCTACAAACATCTGTTTGCAACATGATCTGCCGTGTCAGCATATCCCTCTCTTAGTTAGTGCAGATGCCTCCCAAAACACTTGCAATTAGAAGAAGAACTTCTTAATGGCAAGAAATCCCATATCGCAAGTGAGATGGTGTCAGTGTCTTCGCGTCAACCGAGCTGACATATTGCAGCTTGACAGCAATTAAGTGAAAAGAACAGAGAAAGTAATACAGAGCCATTCTCCCATGTAGGCTCTCCAGGAACCTGGCAGAGGGAAGGTGTTTTCAGGGCTAAATGATGGGCTGTCTCCTAGGTTTGATCTTTCTGAGCTTGTTTCTAATGGCACACAGTCGAGCGAGTGAATCAAATCAATTAATAGGAATCTGTAATTGCAATAGCTTGTGGTGGATTTTTATGGCTTGTTTTGAAATAACACAGTCCGACTGACATGTTTGCCACGGACTGCTTTGAAAGACTTTCCATAAACAGAGCCTGAGGGGAGCATAAAATGTGCTGGACTCTGCATTTTAAAAAGTTTTGGGGGTGAAACAGGCGCAGGAGCCTCTCGCAGTCCTGTCGAATCAGCTCTCAGATAAATGAACTACCGTGACTCCCAATCTATCACTATAGATTCAGCCACATCCTTTCTGCAGAGTATGATGTTTGCTCTGCTCCCCAGTCAATGGATTGTAAGTGCATCCTTCGCCAAGTGACCACATTGCTGTATCAAATCGAGATGAAATGTCACTGTAGCTAAGAGCAGCGGCAACTCACGACACCCTCTGCAGTCACCAGCGATGTCGTCGTGCTGTTGTGACTGAACGGGAAGCACTGTGTTATAGGAATGCAGAGGTCAGAATTCCCTGATCAAATGTGAAGTGCTGCCTGAGAGTGAGGAGTGTAGCAGACAGCGCTCTGTCAGTCCTGCTGATGGCAGACGGGGTGGATGCCTTGTCATTCCCGTGTTCTGATCTGACCTGTCAGTAGAGATTCGTGCAGTGAAAATCGCTGCACAATCTTCTCTTGCCAGAAGTGCCTCCTCCCCCGTCTGTCTCAAAGCTTGACCCAAATTAATAAGATGGATGGTTATAAATTGTTCTAAAACACTTGAACCTGCCCATTAATGAGTTTGTGATGCTGCTCAGCTCCCACTGTTTGTCAGATGATGCAGTGAAGGAACTTTTAACCACGTTTTTATTATGGCATGCAGTCTCTCTGGTTAATATTATGTAGCAGTACCGAACCAGCCAGAGTGTTCATGTTCTCCTTAATACATGCCCTCTTACTTAAGCTCCCAGTTCAATGTGTACCGAAGCTCTTCAATTTCCCCAAGTCCTTGCAATTATGCAGACAAAGGAGTATGAGCCATGTGATTGTGTTCTACTGCAGAAGGTATATTACCTTTTTAAAGTGTCAATGAGAGTTCCTGAGGGAGAATATAATTGCAGCTTGGGCAGGATTCAGTTGTTAGAGCATGTAAGAGGGATTTTCCTGGTGTTTGCCTGACTGCACCAGTGGCCACATTTGACTTCAGACTGTCAGTGCAGTTGTGGAGTGAAATATGTAGGTAACCCGATACATCATCAGAGGTCAGCGCTGCTGCAGAAGAATTCACAGGCCAAAGCAGAATCACACTTCACCGTCCCAGCAGTTTCTTTCCTTCTCATTTCAAATGTTTTTGGCGATTTCTTGCCTTTTCATCCGGGACCATTATTGGGAGGAAATTTTAACTCGCTGCACACGCAGATTAAAATGTGAGTGTGCTTTTGTTACACTCTGGTTCCGAACATGAAACAAAACAAAACTGCATGACAGCATTCAGTAGCATCTTCACTGTCACAGTCAGAATAACAGATGTCACCTCCAGCAGATTACGTCAGCTCTTGCTTTTTTACCTCTATTGTGTGGTAAGCCAACAATTAAATGATGAAAACTCTTGTCTGAGGGAATAAGCACTTTTACTGTAGCTCCCACTCCTATCAGGCAAAAACAGATTGCATCATGTAATTTTATGATGATTCATTCATTGGATCAAGTTGGTTAGACTGCAGCTATTTTCACAAACAGCCAGATCACAGATATATAGATTAAAGTTGAACCGATCAGTCATTCGTTTATGGGCCTCCATCTTTTACAGGTGATTTTGGCACTTTTTTGTCATTTCTCATTTTTCTGGAGCCAATTAAAAGCACCCATAAGTCACCAACACCGCATGCACGGTTGAGTCCAGGTCAGTGACTCAAATTAGCTGAGGTTAAGCCTAGCAAACCCTGTGCTGCCAGCCAGTTGTCACTGTAATAGGTCCATACCTGCCATTATCGCCCTCGCAAACTGCATTGAACACCAAAAGTGACGTCACATCCATTGCCGCAAGCTACACGTTCACCATGGAGTTTCTGTCGTGCACCTCTCAATCAGTCAAGCAACACGGCTGGAGGACAGTGTATGAGCTTGCTGGTTTTCTTTGCCATGAGATTATACAGAGGGAAATGTTGCAACAGTCTGAAAAGATTTTAAACTTTCCGGAAAAAAAACAACTGCAATTTCTTTCCCTCTCATTTTGATTGCTGCTGCTCCTCCTATGGATGTTTTGCTGGAGTACTGATGCCTATCGTTCCAGAGAATACTGCAGCGAGTGCTGGTATAGATGGTGGCAACATCACTGTTCAGCACAATATTTGGCCCATAAGTGCCCATGTCCATCATGTAACAACTCTAAGCACTGATTATTAAGCCAAAGCCCATCCCTGTATATTTGCAAAATAGTAAACCTGTTCATTTCTGCTCAGTAGTCTAGCATATTAACATGTGACTTTATTGGAATTGACTCACTCTGAGAGCCAGACCCCAGTGGCTTTGAAATTGCAGTTTTTTGCACTTTGACACATTTTTAGCTTTCGCAAGTTGCTGCCAACATAACATATGTTTGACATGTACATAACATACCTGTTATGTATTAAAAGATTTACTAAGGAGTTGATTAAGTGTGTAAGATAAGTGTGCATAGGGCATTTGACTGTTTTTTATGACAAGCATCACTGTGATCTAACATCACCACCAAAGCTGTTAGCATGTTCCAGAGCCTCTGTGAATATGGGACAAGATCTGAAATTTAAATATACAAGCAGTGCATCATTAACTGCATAAATCTTTAAAGTTTGACCCAAAGTGATATAATAAAAATCCTAACAATGCTCTCTGAAGCGCTGAAGAGAGCAGCGGTGTTTTCCTTCACAGTATGGAAAGAGAGTGATGAATATTTCAGGCGTCAGGCTTTTTGGCTTTCTGAAGTGACTGCTACAGCAATGATAAGAGAGCTCATAAACATTCAGCTCGGGAGGGTGACTAAACTTAAAGCCACGGAGCATGTCATCGCCTTCAAAGTTTTCCAATGACCATTTACAATCTCACCTTTTTGTCAGTGCAATGCACCCATCCAAAGATGATATGCAAGGCTGCAGGGACACGCAATACAGTTACACAAGAAGGAAACTGAATCACTCCTTGACTGTTTCTTGAACCCTCACAGAAGTTGGAAATGACCCAGAAGGTTGAGTGACAAATGTGCAGATAAAACCATCTAGAGAAAGACAGAGCCTGCTTCACTTTTGGGAGTGAATGTGCTATTTACTGTAACGGCACTGCACATGTGAGCACATGACATTTAATTCCTTCCAAGGGTGAAAGACTAAAGGGACACAGCAGATTTGAGACGGGGGTCAAACAATACCTATTTTTTTATTTACTGTCACTGAAATAGCTCTCATCAGTATTTGAAACATTATATTAAGGTCAGCGCTGCTTTCGAACACAGGCTTTTATCTATTTATACCACAGAGGCCAAGTGAGATTGTGGCTGTTACACCTGGCAGCACCTTAAGTCTGCTGGTTATTCCTGCACAGCTTCACGGCTCTGCCTCTGGCTGGACAGTCTTCACAGGGATCAGTGTATTCCAGAAATGGTGTATGTGGTAGTGGTGTGTGTGTGTGTGGGTGGCAGTGGGAAAGCAAGGTGTAATATTACCAGGGGATTTCCTATAAATCCTTAACCTTCTACTGCCCTCTGGCTCTAAAGTCCTCTGTGGGTGGTGGTGGGTTGGGGGTCAGTGGCCACATAGTGTCAAGAGAACATTTAGGCTGGAAATTTAAAGAAACTTTGGTGATTTTTGTTTGTTTGTTTGTTTGTTTTCTTTTTGTTTAATAACCATGTGAGCTGATTCCAGAATATGACGAGCCCGATTTAAGAAATTATTTTACATTGTCTAAAGGCAGGTTAGGTGTTTTGGAACCTCACTACCAACTTTATTGTATCTCATATCCTGGCAAAGGCCCTGACAAAGTTGTCATTGACTTCAGCACAGAGAGTTGAGTGTTGCCTGCTTTTGTTGCAGCCATATAGCTGTGCAGATTTAACACCTCTGGCTCTAAGCCAGGAAATGAAGGAGTTATGAATGGATGTAGTTATAACTTTAGTGGTCAGAAGGCTGCAGTGAGGCCTGATACTTTCCAAGAAACAGCTGCTACTGGAATTATATGTCACTCCCTGGGTATATATATATATATGATTACTATTTACAAAACTAGATAGACTGTATAGAAAAGATGGACAAAATATGATATGAAGCCTTGATTTCAGCAATTTTCCCACCACAAACTGCCTAGATTTAGACAACAGGACAAGTTGGAAAGCTTTGTTATACTGTATTTGTGTTCTTGGCTGACACTGTAACCTGATCCACATTACATACAAAATTCGTGAATTTTGTTCATCAGAACCAGAGCACAGACGTCTTGGATGTGTCAGGGCAGTTAGCCAAACGGGAAGCAATGCTATTATGTCAGATCGTTCATTAAAATACTCCAGAGGGCTCAAACACGACAAACAGGTGCAGATCAGCTACTTGATTTAGCAAATGTTAGTCACAGCAGTTTCCTGTGTCCGCACCAACCTGTCAGTCTCAAAGCACCCATGACAAGGCCCTAAATTTAAAGCACCTGTTGACATATGGGATGATCAGGTTCTTTCTTCACTCCCATTAATAGTCACTTAAAGTGCTCACCTTGAAGCTGAGATAACTTGTGGATTGAATTTCCATCGACATCTCTGCTCATCTCCTTCTGTTTATGCCCTTCAAGCCTTAACAAAGACAAGCTATGAAAAAAACAAACAAAACAAAAACACCAAATACAGCTGTCGTAAGTGGGTAGAGACCAAAACACCATCTGTAACGGGCTCTAATCATGCTGTGCTTGTAAAATTAGCCTCAACTGGTCAGTCAAGGTATTGTATTTCAGTTTTTTTACTCTTTTAAAACAATTTTTATATTTCAGCTGTAGAACATCTGTTGCATAGTCTACTGGAAACAAGACTGGACAAAATGCATGCATTTTGAAGGGTAAATTTAAATCTTGTAATAATACATTTAATAAAAAGAGGAATATATTGAATAGTTGTTTTGTTTTGGGGGTTTTTAAAGGAGAAAGATTGAGAGAATTCTAATTTGTGGATGTGCATATTGGCTTTGGAACAAGAGATTCCTTTAAAGCCAAAACGTTGCTGTCCTTTTGGTGTTTCAGTAGGTGTACTGGCCAGCAGATTCCACACAGAGTCACCAGTCTTCTCTTAACACAGCGGAGCACAAAGTCTGACCGTGATAAGGGTAAGACAACAGCGCAAGGCAAATAAATAGTTCTTTTGATTTAACCTGTGCCAAGCTTTTCTAACGCGCCATCAGTCCCAGCTGCCTTGTGTTGCCATGGCAACTGATGGTCAGGCTGAGCTCAGCACAGTACAGTTTTTGGTCTTGAGAAATCCATAAACAGGAGAACAAACAAAGACTGCTCTCCAAAGCTGTGATGAGAAGAAAAAATAAAAACACACGCTCACACACACACAGGGTTATGTGTGTACTGTCACAAGTATGCAAATTATCTCACTTGAGTGAAGCCTCTGCTACATCCATCATTCACATCTCGTGCTATTTCATTGTGTCAGTGCACACAGCATGCAATTAAACTGTATACCTCGCAGAATGCATCGAGGGTGTCGGGAGATTATTGCTGTAAAATCTGCAAATAAATCACCTCCAAGATAATTACATCACATCTTTGCTATTTGGCTTGTGGCAATTCCCTTTTCTTTTTTTCTTTAACGTGTGTATAATGAAAGGCTTACATTAATTTCAGCGTGCATCTACCCGGTTGATAATCGGCTAAATGGCTAATTATGATTTAACTGGATGATTGTGAGTTCTGAGGGCTCGGGGGCGACCTGCACACTTGATGATTGTTCTTGTAAAAGGACATCCTGTGCTCTGTGGCTCGGCCTTCATTGAGCTGTCAGGAGCTGTGGGGGACGCAGCTCTGTCAGCGTGCCTTCCCACCTCCGCCATCCATTGGATCGATCACACCGCCGCCACCTCCTAGAGAAACCCAACCACCGCAGCTCCTCCAATTACTGCTGATGGGCCACATCTTTCTATCAGAGTGGGTGTCAGAGCCATACGGCGCCTTTCAGAGACAGGGACAGAAAGAGGGGGGAAAGGATAGAATAGCGAGCTTGAAGTGGAAAGAGGGGAAGAGAGAGGAAGAAGGGACGTGGTGACAGGCGTGCACAGCTGGTGAAACCGTCCATGTTAGACTTTGCCAAGACGGATGTTAAACTTAGACCCCCGTGTGCATTATTAATATTGACTACGTACACGAGAATAAAGAAGCATTTACTCACTAACTGACATGTCTGAATTAATCATAGAGGCACACTCAAAAGGCACGATCAATTCTCTTTCATGATAAACCTGGCAGCTTCCTCTTAAATGACAGATGTCGTCAGGAAAAAAAATGTTTTTTAAGAGCTGTCAGCTCAGTCATTACCTCAGGCATGACCTGACATGGGATCAAAAATTTATTAGAAGATGACCAGATGTTGTTTTTTCATCATTGATGATGTCTTTAGAATCCAATATTGCAATGAAAAAGGGTGATTGTTGGATTGGCTGATAGAGTTTCTGCAGCGGAGCCCAGCAAAGGCCCCGCCCTCTGTTGATGCAGAGACATAAAACAGTTTCCATAGTGAATCCTGCTGAAAATAAGCATCCGCTTCTGTTTTCCCATAGCGCACTGATTGCCTTTTTAGCCTTGGGCAAGTAAATCTACGTGCATACAATATATTGTTGGGGGTCTATATACTTGTGCGTGCTTTATGATGTGGTACTCACATGGCTCCCGGTGGGTCTTTCAGGTTGAGACTGAACTGGAAAGAATTGAACCTGCAGGGCCCTTAAAGCTTCTCTTTCAGACTCTGGGCTTAGAAAATGGTGCAGCAGTGAGTGTACATACAGAAACACGAATCCCAAACACAATCAAGGAAGAAATATCTGCAGGCGCACTTCTTTTTTTTCTTTTTTTTTACCTTAATTGCTTCATTGTCTGCAAGTCAGGCTTTGTTTATGCAAGGCAACTTTTGGGTTATGAATTATTGCTCCTTAATGATCAAGCGTGCAAAAAATAGCATGAGTGAAAGCAACTGCACCCCCGCCTGTGTTCTGATGGGCTACATTAGTAGGTTTGAAGTCAATCAATGCCAACGCTAGCCTGTCTCTGGTTTCTCTCCTCGCTCCCTGAATCCAATCCTACATTTTCAGGTTTTTGGCTCTTCATCCGTCACTGTCAGATGCACAGATTGACGTGGTCACAGCGGTCATTTCGCTTTAGATCCACCGCGGCCCTCTGCGCAGTGTGAGATTGTCTGAAAAGTGTGTCTCCTTCAGTGTGTGTGTGTGTGTGTGTGACAGAGAGAGAGGGTGCATTTTTAAGTGTTTGCTGTCTGGTCATGGAGCAGAACATGACAGAACAGTGGTTGAACGGTGTTAGAGCCAGCTGCTGCAGTATGGAGTTGGTGCTTGAATGACTTTTTGAGTAATTTGCACATTTTAATACCACATCAAATGCATCACTCTGCCATTTTAAAACTCGCATAGTAATTGTAAAATAGTAAGTTTAAGTCAAATATATGTTTTTTTGTGCTCACATCAACTCTGCATTGCCAAATCCCCACTTCAAACTGTGGTAAGAGTCTTGCTTTAAGTTGTAGTTAGATGCATTACTTAAGAATGGCAACAGTCCTTTATCACTGTTTCCCTTTTTATTTTTTAACTGTTTGTTGATGCAGGACTGCTTCTAGCTGTGATGAGCACAAACAAAGACATTGTGCTTACATGTAGATGTAGGGTTGTGTTTCAAGAAGCCATCGTCTTGGTCAGTGGAGGTCTGGTCAACTGTGCTGCCAGCCAATTACAGATGTAACTCCACAATTTCACATTAGGAAGTGTAGGGATGTTGGGGGGTAAATAATAAAATGCAGCAATCTCCGGCAAACATCTGAAGCACCCTGATGTCAGCGTCAGCACCATTATCTGTGTGATGTACCACAGCTCCTATCAGCAGTGTACTGTTTTAACCATAGCTACATATTTTGGTTTAGTGCTGGGTTTTATCTTGAACCCCCAATGACCCACAGCACAGCTTGAGATTCTTCCTTTGGTCACCCATACCGCATAACCCGACCACTATGGCTGTTTATGCTTATAGGTAACAAGATACCTTTGAATATTTTTAAAAAATACTTTTTTGTAATTTTCCATGCTATTTTATTCATATAGCTCTAAAACATTTTTTTTAGAAGTCCGATATTGCTGTGGCTCTGGGAATATAACAGTGACACTTCACAACCAACTCAATGAAAATAAAGTAGCATTGGTAGCACAATGATATATTGTTCCCTGTTGTGCAAGAGGTGCAGGTTTGCAGTCTTTCATCTCCGTCATGTCAAAGCACAATACAACATTGTGTGATGGAGACAGAGGGCGCATGTTTGTGAGTGATGTTGTGGGTACCGGGAGAATACATATGAATTTACCTTGTTGTTCTTTGCTTTGCCGATAGACAGATGGATAGTTAGAATGTGAAAAAAATAAAAATAGTATAGTCTATAATAAATAAACAACAATTTCAGTGTAAAAGGTCTTTATACTGTGAGATAAAAAAAAATATACATGTACAACAGTGATATAAAAAAACAGAATGAAGAAAATAAGAGAGTAGTGGAAATTGCATTAATAAATATTCTAGACAGTATAAAGCGAAGAAAAGTGACAAGAAGGTACAATACAGTAATACTCAAAGAGTGTCATGTGCAGGTGAGCCTCAATGTGTTCATCTCTGACATCTTTCAGCTTGTCTTTGTACCAGCTGATTTTTTCACCTCAGTTACAGTAGCTTCATATTCATTTCCAATGGCTTCCTTTTTAGTTCCCATTTTCTGCTGCCGAGCATGCTTCACATTCTCGTGCTCAGGTTGAATATCTAAGAGTCCAACAGAAGGGGCTTTTCCCATGTTTTTGAGATAATTGTATGCTCCTCTTATAAACAGCCCCTATTGAATTTAAATTAAGCCAATAACAAGCCTGCAGCATAGCATGCCCTCTGGATTGCACCCTGTCAATAGGCTGTTAACGTGTCCGACCCTTGTCTTATTTTGCCTCGTGTGGCATCAGCTGTTCCCCCTGTACATCCACAGCGGCTGCCCACAGGCGAGTACAACCAACAGAGTGGCAGATGAGGATGACAGAGGAAGTCTCATCAATAATGGAGAGCAGTAGAGGAGGAAGATGAGGAGGAGGGGAGGAGGCATGTAGAGGAATTGTGGTAGAGTGAGTGAGAAGTGCAGCTGGTGTGTTTCTTTCATTTCTTCCAAATGGACATTTTGAAATGATGCTCCCCAGGGGCCACGCATAAGAGGAAGGCAGCTATTAATAGCTGATGGGTTGAACAAGTTGTCAAAGTGCTTTTTTGTGATTCGTTCTTTTCCCCAGGGAGCAAAACAAATAAAATAATAATTTTTTTGGAGGCCATGCAGGTGCCTGAGTTACAGCTTGACCAAAAACAGACTAGCTGATTACGCTCCATGAAACACACCCCATCAGTCAAAAAAACTATTTCTTGTCTGTCAAGCAACATGCAGCTTAACCTGGGAACACACACACAATGATTATCTTCCCTGACAGCTGTCCAGATGCAAACAGAAAATCTGTCACACGGCCACCAAGAATGACCGCGTGGCTTTCGTAGTGTGCCAGCTCCCAGCAGCCATCCTGCTCGTTCCCTTCCCTCAATGCCCCTCATTGTATTAGGAAGAGGAGGACCATTCTTACTCGCATCTCTCGTGCTCTTGTTTTCCCAGGGGCCAGCCCCGAGGAAGTGAAACTGTTGCAGGAGTTTGGATGTCACCCCGGTGTCACGGCTTCCACTCAGCTTGACCAGCTACACCCACACACACATATCTCTGCTCCCCTGAAGGACGCCAATTAACGGCAGGCTTGAGACAAAGAGCAAGGAGGAAGGAAATACGCTCTAGGAGGTGCCTGTACCTGCTGTGGAAGGGGACAGCCCTGCTTGTGAGTATCGCATTGTTCTCGCTGTGCTCAGGCAAACACATTTCTGTACAACTGATCATGTGTCTTTTTTTTAATAACAAAACAAAAAAGAAATTGATCATAATATTGCAGTCATAATGAACAACGTGAGAGGTGTAAGATATTGACTTTCTTGTTAGGTGCAATGCAAATGTAGCTAGAAGTGTTTTTCCAATCTATCACAATAGATTTTTATCTCTGTGTATCTCTTAGAAACAGCTGGGCTGAACCTGGCAATCTTGCTTTGTTTTCTTTTTTCCTGTTACTTACACAGCAGCTTTATTTATCTATTTTTCTACAGGAGAGCTAAATTTAACACTCAAAGGATGTGGTTAAATCTTTCTTACTCTCAGCCTCACTCTATCATGGCTGTCTTTCTTCTTTATGTCTTGTTTCCTGTCCAATAGAAGTTACATTTCCCAGAAAATCCAGCAGAGGAATTAGGTAGACGACAGGGGCAAAATGATCTGGCAGATCCACTTACCTCCTCTGTCTATGATCCCCCTGGCCTCTGATATTATTAAAGGTTGATTTATATGTAGAGAACAGCAGCGGGAGAAGGTTGGGTAGGGGAGTAAGATGGGGAAGGCAAGGTGCGAGAGCTCAAGACCCTTTGCTGACGACAAAGCCAAGGCAATAATCTAAAGGTGTAAAAGCTGAAAATGATTAGATGTTGAGGGAGAACAACAAGTGGAAAAGATTTCGATGTTAAATCACTCACAGACACGAATGTCTCCTCACTACAGCTCTAAATATAGTCCAAGTCCATTTCACACTTTGGCTCTCTAAAGCGTAAAATGGACACAAACCCACATAGCAGACAGGTCTGGCCCAGATCTGGTGTCAAGATCTGCTGGCTGACTTCTGGCATGGTAAGTGGTATGTCAACCAGATGTTGGCCAGGTCTGGCGTAGATGGCACTGTTTATGTGATGACATGCCACATCTGGTCCGATTGTGGTCTGGTTTACTTGGCCCAGGCTCATAGAAAACAGGTCTGGCCCAGATCTGGCATCAAGCTGGCACTTCTGACTGACTGGTGTCATGGCAGAGTGTATGTCAACCAGATGTGGGTCAGGTCAGGTCGGGTCTAGCAATTTATTTTCCTATTTTCCCATTTTCCTATTTTTATATTTTAGTTATTAGACCTAAATGCCATGTTCCAGTACTAAACTGCTTTGGTAGCCAGCGTTTCAAATGCAGGTTTGAGAGGTTTGTGAGTGTACACTTTATCCAAAACCTACTGAGGGTTTACTAATGTTTACCACTGGGTGGCTGTAACTCAGGAGGTACAGCAGGTCACCTACTGATCGAAAGGTTAATGCTTCTGGCTTCTTCAGTCTGCACGTTGAGAGTGTGAATGTGTATGAATGTAGTTAGGAAGCACTTAGTTTAGTGAATGTGGCATGTTGTATAGAGCAGCGGTCCCCCAAACCCTGGGTCAGGGACCAGTACCAACAAAAACATTAAATTTCTCACCCGAGCCTCAACTCTTGCGGGAGAGTTGAGGCTCGGGTGAGAAATTTAATGTTTTTGTTGTTATTTTTTATTGTCGTGTGTTATGAACAACCTCTTTTTTTTGGGTACCTGTACTGGTTTTATTTTGTTGTATTATCCACGACACCTTAAAGGCTGGTCCGTGATAATATTGTCGTACATAAACCGGTCTATGGCGCAAAAAAGGTTGGGAAACGCTAATATAGAGCACTTTGAGTAATCCGGGAGAGTAGAAAAGTGCTATATAAGAATCAGTCCACTCACTGTCTGAACAGAGTTTCGTTATGTTACTTT
>VUQR01018159.1:58159-73127 GCA_015108515.1 Hemichromis elongatus | reverse complement strand
AGCAGTAAACAGTTAGCAAGTGAAGTGCAGCCATCCAGTTATTTTTTCCTGTTGCTTGGCCTTATTTTCAAAATGGAAGATTACATATCTAAACTGAAAGAATTTTCTAAACTGGACTTTCAATCGAAGCAGGACTTCATTCATAAGTAAAGGTATGACGATAACGTTTTTTTAAGTTATTTTTTTCTATGCTAGTTTGTATATGTAAAGAATGCTGATATGAAATTTTAAACAAAACACGTTAACTGTTGCCAATGAAATGGTGAATAAGCTACTCTGTAGGGTTCATATGTTTGTAAATCTGACTGTGATGACGTCAGTGCCTCACCAGCCATGAACCTCACCGCACGTCACTGATTCTAACTACATAGCAAAGGGTAGAAATCATGCACATTTCCACAACAGATTATTAATTTGCAGCTTTATAAAGAAGCTTAAACTGGCCGTTTAAAAAAAAAAAAAAAAAAAAAAAGTTACCTTGACGTAAAGCTTCTGATTCAGATCCTTAATGGGCAAAGAGAAGGACTCGTTCCATACAGGGTTGAGGTTTTTATAAACCGTTTTACTTTTGTAGAATGTTTTTCCATCCAATTTGAATTTGACATAGGGGTCGCTGGTACCTGAGATGAATATAACAAACCAATAAATAGAAAACAAGCAAACAACAAACACACATACTTTTTGGAATGACGCCATTAAGGACCTGTAATATCAAGCAAGATTAATAAAAGCAGGGTGTTTATTCATTATCTGGATTCCCTTAAACTAAAATCAGCCATCAGCCTAGTCCCACTGTGCTTTTAACAACACACCAACTGAACCCAGGGTTTCCCAATCTAGCTATAAGAACATTCACACAAGGGGGTGGAATCACGTACTGTTAGCAGAGTGGCTGATTTTACAAAGGAACACAAAAGTATGACACCAGAAATACATGGAGATGTTAAACATAATACAGACTGAAAGCAACACATCTGCTGCAGAGAAATCCACAATGTGAGAGCAAAAACACAGTATAGTAATTTAGTATTAAAAGCTGTGTATACATATGTGAGAACTGTGTGAGTACTTTAAACATTTTGGTCAATAAGACTGGAAAACGGCAACTAAATGAATAAAGTTTAACCTATTTGAAGGCAGGAAGGAAAGCCAGCAAAAAATGTAGACTGTGGAAGTTAACAGACTTATGAATATCACAACACTATCATTAATCTAAGAATCTATTTATTTATTTTTAATGCTCACAAAAGGAAAGATAAAGACAAAAAAAGGCCCTCTTGATATCTGCACACACGAGCCTGACTGACTTTCCAGGAACAGTGACACTGTTTTCAGAGAACTTGTTAGTACGTGGTGATTTAATCTCGAAGCTAACCTGCTCCGGGTATGTAAGCTCTACAGCGTAGGTTAGCATAGCAGCACATCTAAATAAGAAGTTACCTGGATAAACCCAAATCCTGCTGCGTAGTACAAGCCCCAGAATATAAAATTATTTTCACTTGTGAATATTAAACATGCTGCAGAACATGTAGCCCATGCTGCAGCTGCTACCTCTGACAGGAATAAAGTCCATAATGTTTAATAAACTAAAATCACATGACCTTACTTAGTAGCATTAAAATATTAATCATGAGTTGTAGGACATGATGTTGTTTCAGAACACAAAGAATGACTGTAGCTACTTCTCTTTTCCATCTTTTGAAAACGGCGTTATCATCATGACTGTCTTTAATAAATACTTAGAAATATGCAAATTCAAATTTTAAACTTCCACCGTCTCCACAGTTTCTTAACTTCCACGTAAATGTACCGGTTTGCACTAAAAAGGTCGGACCTGCTCTGTGTGATTTCTCATTTTTGTAGGATGTGGTCCCAACCGATGTAACCACAACTTCCTGAAACAATAGCCAATCACATTTCAGCCTCCTCTGTGACAACTAACAGCAACTGAAAACATCGCTTTTGTTGCTTTTGTGCGAGTTTCTTTTAAACACTCTAACATATAAAAGCAGACCCAAAGATTAACAGCACAAATTCCACATTGAGTCACATCTGAAACTATTAAATCTCACTTTCTGTTGCTGTTCTGTATCATTTTCACTTCAGAGTAAAAGAAGTAGGAGGTATCTCTTTTGGATAGTGTCTCAATCAACCAGGTGAGGGCAGCAGTCTACCAAACACAGCTGTGATCGTGGCTTAAACTTCATGCAGAGCTTAGACTGCTTCGCATAGTTACACTACATGAGCTTGCCTGATTCTTTGTGGTGTTGCTATTACAATTGGCTCTATAGACCCTTCACACAGTGAGTCATTAGCAAAACAGCTCCCACCGCTACGACTGCTGCATGTATAATCTGATCAAAAAGAAAAAAATAAAAGATGTGGTCTTAACACTGTGGTGAAACCAAATCCTCTTGCCTCTTGATGCTCCTCTTTATTTTCTGTCTTATCTTTACCTACAGTCTGGTTGTGTCAACACGCAGGCACACTCAAGAGGAAAATATAATCCAAGAGTGAAAGGCCTTCTGTATTTAATGCTGGGTGTGGCTCAGACAGGTTCTGAACCGCTGCAAGGAATCCTGCTCGTGTTGCTACAGGAGCTTCACAGCTAACCTGACACTCAGCTGTCTTTCGTGTCCCTGGAGTCAATAACACTGCGCGTAATCATCGACAACCAGGAATGTCTGTTTTATCAAGTCAAGGCCAAACACATGAGTCGACACTGACACATACAGGGGGGGGGGGCAACTACGAGGAATGGCGGAGGGTTTCGTTTTCGTTTTTTTTCCTCTCCGCCGTTCTTAGGCTCAAGCATCTGACCCCGCTTATGGGAATTATAACTCTTAAAGTTTAAAAGATTTAGCACGTCAACTCAGATGTGTTCTCACTATGAGAAGATGACAAAGCAATAACAATAGTAACACTTACTCACTGGGACAGATATACACAAGAAAACACATGATGCATGATGACACTGTAAAATCTCGTCAGAAATAAACCACAGTTTCAGAAAAAGAAAAAAAGAGATCACAGTAGGTGTGTAGCTCTAAGGTATGAACATGCACCAATAGGTAACTGCATCTTCGCTTTATAGGGCATTGAACTTTCAGGTAAGGTAATCATGTGGACAGGAAAAGTTGGGGAAGTTGAAATGATAACGCTCGAGTCAGACAATGACTCAGGTGGGAGGGTAAAGGGGTTTGGTTTTGTTAGCTGAATAGAATTCCACTGCCACACTTCTCATTTTCCACTGTGCTGAAGTATGACTTGCTTCTGCATCGATCCAGTTTCCTGGATGATAATCAGCATCACAGCTGGGCCTGATGATCTTCTGATTTTCTCGGACTGTTTTGTGCTTTTTAAATGTCAGTGTTGCTGCACATGACTGAAGCCATTTAAGCATGCAATACACAACAATCTGGAACAAAAAGCTGAGTTGTAGTAGTGTTGATATGAGCTCCTTACCACAGCGGTCCCTGACGACCAAGTTGTGTCCTTCCTTTAAGTTAATGGTGAGCAGGTAAGACCTCTGGGAATCTCTGGCACTCTCAGACATGTTCACGGCCTCATCGTCCATCTCATACTGAACAGAAAAACAAGATCATTGCTTTACTACTAGTAGTATTACCAAAGTGCCTGGTCTACTTCCGCACAAACCCAGCAGCTTTTTAATCAGGAAGTATCTGATCAGAAAACTGTTTTTTGCCTTTATTATGGGTCATTGCACCATTAACCTGTAAACTTTAAATTTATTACCAGCGATGCTATTAACCACAGTATAAAAGCACCACCCCTATTTATGTAAAGAATAACTTGGAAAAGTTTGAATTTGTAATCTTGAAAATCAAAATTATTACAGGACTTTCTTTCACACCGATTTAAACTCACGTTGTTGTTCACAAGCAGAAATTTGACGAGACTCTAATACAACTTTCGTAAGTCCTACTGGTTGGGTTGTATTATTTTCATCACATTTATACAACTCTAATTTAAAAAAAAACAAAAAAAAACTAAGTATAGTCACTTAAAGGTTTTAAGAGATTGTATTCTGTGTCGTTTTATGCTTCTCATCTAGGCAGCGGATTATTTAATCACTATTAAGCCTCTCCCACAAGCCATGCATCTTTCACTGAATAAACCCCAGTACCCTGGAATCACCCCAGCTCAGCTTCCTAACCCTGACTGGCTACAAAACATGGACAACACACACTGGACGCTGAACCACAAATAGCCTACTGTTCAATCTTGTCCCAAACAGAGCACAATAATCTGGAATTAAACTTTGATATGAACACACTGTTGGCATGGCATAAAACTGAAAACCACCAGCACAGACACATGAAAGGGACAATCTGTAGCAAAATTCTTCAACCACAAAGATGCAGCTTGGGATAAACCTGTCGAACGCTTACCTTTTTGTCATGTTCTGTCTAAAGCCGACTTCACGTATTATCCAGTCAATAACAAAAATCATCTTACAAATTACAGATTAGACAGTAGCACTTACATTTTGGTGCTCCCCTTCCTTTATGTGACCGCTGTAGTCGTTATCATACTGTAGAGACAAAGATGAATATTTTATTAATCATGTGAAAAAAACCTTTAAAAACATGTAAAATTCCTGTTGATGAAAGAGCTTCACTCAGTGGAGCAGCTAAAGCCTCAGAACTGCCCTTTGCTTGGTATTTCTACCATCAGCACAAATCCTCTGAGCATTTATTAAAAATTCCTGTGTCCTGGGGACTGCACAGAGGTAACCCAAAAAACATATAATGGGGAAAAAAAGTAGGAAATTGCTTAATTTGCTTCTATTCTTTGGATTCAGGGGTAACTACAAAATATAAGTGTTTACCTAAGATAAGGAATTTTGCCATACATATCGAAACTTTCTTTTCGAATTCATCACGGTGTTTATACAATTAACAAAAGGTCTTTGGGAGATTATCATTATTCTATGGACTAGTTATACAGCTATAAGGAAGTGTGCAGTTGACACCAACAGTTACACAATGTGAGAATAAAGATAAAAATAAAAAGCACTTTGCTATTATTGATGTTCTTTGATGCGGTTTTAAAACCACCATGGGGGCCCTGAGAAATATAAACTGTTGATTTTCACACTGTGCATTGTTGCTTTCACCAAATACAAAACAGTTTTTGTTTTTTTAACTGGTCTCAAACCTCGTAGATGACAAAAATAAGATGACTAAGAAAGACAGCAGGTCTCTCATTTCTTCTGTTTTTCTTACATCAGATCCTGATCCAGACACAGTTAGACCTCAACCAGTTGATGTTTAAACACAAAACAGAAGCTGTAGAACACATTTCTTAATGTTTCTTATGTGTTGTACACCTGACTCAGATCTAAATCAGCTAGTTTTTTTTTGTTTTGGTGTGTTGCCAAAAGTGAGGTTGCAGAGCACCCTCTGATGGACAAACTATGCAACATCCACTCTCATAATGTGAAGGGTGTTTCTTAAATCTCAACTTACATTTTAAATTAAAATTTTAATTAATCAGGTCTTATAAATTCAGACACGGCAAACCGGCAAATGGCTAAAATTAGCAGGTAATATCTGCCTGCTGATAAAATGGTCAGGTTCCAAAAATCAGCGTCCTGTACTGCTAACTACAAAGTGTAAAGATTCAAAATCAAAATACCAAAGGAGGAAACTACAAATATAGTTAATCAGATGGATATAGAAAGCATCTATAAAAAGTAGATAGTAGATATAGTGGATTAAATATTTTACTGGATGATAATTTTTGATATAATTTCCTGTTACTTATTGAAAAGCTTCACAACATGTTGATAACACATTATTCAAAGATTACTGTAACAAACTGAAAGTTTTTTCCATGATTTAAAAACAAACAAACACAAAAAACCCACTTGTTTAGGCATCTTTGTGAGAACAGAAAACTGGCATGCCTCTATATTTGTGGGGGCAAACAGTCACTTATGGGGACAAAATGTCCACCAACATGAGTCTGAAGCGTTTTCTGAGGTTCAAAATGTGGTTTTAATGTCAGGGTTACGATTACATTATGGTTAGATTTACGCATTCATTTCTGATGGTTAGGGTAAAAGCATTATGTCAATTAGATGTCCTCACTAAGATATGAAAGTGTGTGGGTGCACATGTGTGTAAAACTGTCAGCCCATATGTTATACACCCGTCCGGCTGCCCTCTCTAACCACACTTGAATTTTTCTAAACCACTGATAGTGAAACCAGGAAGAAAGTACTTGTGGTACTATTAAAAGAAAAAACGAAATAAATCTCTCTTTTCAAAATAAAACTCAATATGAGCAGCAGCTTAGTGGCAAGAAATCAGTATAAACACGATTCACAAGATTGTTTCCTTTATTTGTTGTCTAAACCATTGTATAAAAAGGTATTTAGTAGCCTAGGAACGTCTACAAGAGTCATTCACTTAGCCTGTGTCACAAACACGCCTGTCAAAACTGTGAAAAGAGGCTATGATTTCCTCGTTTTCTGGGTTGTCCTCTGCATGTCAACAAGAACTACAGCATTAATCTGCTTGCACATTGGTGTCCACTTTGCATGACAAAGAAAATAAAGCCAGGGCTTTGCCCGATGTTATTGGTTTAAATGAAAATAAAACTTTTTGAATTTCAAGTCAGCCCGCATTTGTGCGTCATGTCCCTAAAGCATGCAATCTACACAAAACGTATTGAAAGTCATTCTGGCCATGATCTGACACACAAAGCCTGCCCTTCACTACGCAAAAAACGCAAAGCCTAACACATTCATTTTGCTGTAGATGTTTATCTTCAATAAATACAATGTTATTTAGAGATCACTGTTATGCTAGAAACGTGAGTAGCAGTTGCACTCGAGATAAGTAGATTAAATATCCACCTCAGTGTCATTTTAACAGAGGGTGGAATGAGGAAGGAGATGAGATTTTCAGTGGATTCTATCTAAAAGCAGGTGCCAGATGTATAAGTGAAATGTATGTGCAGAAAAGAGAAGAGAAAAAGCCTACCCATGTATACGTGTCTGTATGTGTGTGTGTATATATATAGTTATAAAAAAATAAAAAGTTTGTGGATTTGGTTATTTATTTTAAGAGCAAGTCAACTCTGGAGGAGAAATGAAAATTTTTAATTGGCAATAAAAGTAGCCAACACATCTTAGATAAAACACATAACAAAGCAACAGTAATATATATCAACTAATATCAATCCAAATCATTAAATTCAGTCAACTGTTGGTGGTATTATAAGTGGAAGTGACCGAGAACCACAGCAAATTAGCCACAAAGTGTTAGACTACGTCAGATCTCAGAGCAGCTTCAGCAAATGTTAAGGCACACAGTATGTCAACTGTCTCAACAGTCAATCGCTACAGACCTCCTAACTTCATATGGCCTTCAGATTAGCTCAAGAACAGTGCACAGAGAGTTCTGTGGATGACGTTTCCATTGCCAAGCAGCTGCATCCAAGCCTTACATCACCAAGTGACGGATCACATTTCTCCATCTGGCAATCCGGCAGTCCTTGTTTGGCGGTTGCCAGTAGAACAGTACTTGTCTGACTGCAATGTGCCAAGTGTAAAGTTTGGTGGAGGGGGTATTATATTGTATGGTTGCTTTCAGTAGTTGGGCGATTCTCACGAGAAGGCCACAGCAGTGAGAATTTCATGGTTTCAAATTCTTTTCTACGTATTTCAGGATGACCGTGTGGCAGTTTGAGCTCTTGTTGGTAGAGTTGGGAGTGTAAATGAGTCCAAGTCCAAAAAATATTTTAAAATAAACACACAAAATATTCACTTAGATTTTACACCGTGTGTAAATGCCTCATTCTGCAAGAGAAAGATTTATAACTTGAACTTGGGTCTAATATAATCTGTGGGGTTTTTAAGAGATGCCACCCTAAAAAAATTTTTTGTTAAGTCTAATCGATCTTCTCTCTTAACTTAAAGAAAAAAACCCAAACAAACAATAGTTATAAATGCAACTCTGTTTGGCACTCACACCCCAGTCTACATCCTTGTCATTTTAACAAAGATGTGAATCCACCAGAAACACTGTTTGCACAGCTCTACTGTAGACTATTGATTTTGGATGGACCTCGATTTGCAACCATGTTCAGCTCTTCCAAGTTAAACTTTGCACGTCAAGTGTAAATACACCTGACACCTTAACCCCGCCAATGTACAACAATGGTTTTTTTTAACTGTTGTTTGCAGGAGGAGAAAATGCTGACTTGTCAGTTAATTTCTGTGCCAAAGTATTAGATATAACAGGATATGTCAAAATATGAGTGAATGTTTCAAATTAAAATGCAAGTTGTCAGTGCTAGCGTCCCGGAAGATTCAATCCTTATATGAAACATCATTTTATAGTCTATATGATGGAGATGCACGATCTGTTATGTTAATTCAAAAGTATTTTCTTTACCTGCGAGCTCTCCAGGGAATCATCCACAGTGTAAACAGTCATCATCTCCGGTAGCGCCAGCTCCTCAGGCTCCATGCCTCGTCCAGGTCGGGATGTCTCCCGAGAAGATTTCTCCTCTCCACAAAGACTGTTGAACAATTCCTGGGAAGAAGAACGGTCTGTGCACGTTACAGGCACGCTCAGTCCATTTTCACTCCTCCCCGTTTTTCCACTACCTGCTCTAAGGTTTACACCCCTCCCACCTCCTGCGGGACCTGTAGGAGGCCTGACGAGCGGTGTGGAAGGATCGCTATAACTAGGAATGTTGGTCTGCTGAAACGGCGCTCTGGAGGAGACGTGGGGGTAATCCTGCTTCACATTCCTCACGTCAGGAACAGAGGAGCTCATCCGATTGTGGTCAAGCTGGACAGACAGCTTGCTTAAGGGTTCCTTGCCCCGCTTCAAGTGTGGCAGCATCTTCTGACGGAGATGCTGCATCACGCTCGTCTTCTTCTCCATGATGGATGCGAGGTTCAGTCTGTGTCTAGGATTTGGACATCACTGACAACTGTTGTGAAAAGGGAGAATGAGAGGAATCAGTCATTGAAACACATGTGTAGCTAAGATTAAAACAATTTAATACATTTTATTAACTACTGGAACTGGGCAGCAACTGTACAAATAATCACAAGAATGAAAACATATCACACTGCAGAACACAATGCCCAGTGTATTACTGAAATCATTTCTATAAATATTCAGTGGTGATCGTTAATGTCAAATAATCCTTAAACAATGATGGAAATGATAAGGATCATATATGAAGTGGAAAATTTTACTTACGAAGGGAATAAAAGAGCAAAGAAGGAAGAAGGATATTTAGATATACACACATTAGTGCTTCTCTGTCAGATGCCTTTAGTACCATAACATATACTTATAATGGTGACCCAGAAATTAAGCAACCTGCAGCAACTCCACAACAGAGGAGGATGCTGGAAAAACTGCAATTAATAATGCCAATTCACATGTACGCTCCAATACAATGTTGACAGGAGGAGCTTTTTACCACAGAAATGTCGTCTACTCAAATGCTGCAAGTTACTAATAATCTTAATATGTTTTCTTTTGTTAATGGCTGCATTGGAAAAAAAAACAAAAAGAACACATGCAAATAGACACAATATGAAAGATCACACGTTTCCAGAGGAACACTAAAAGGGATGGATATGGTTGGCGCTTTGCTCTTGTTGATTACTTTCAGATTTGGCAATATCAAAACTTAGTTAATCAGGTTTTGCAGCTTGCTCAATCATCCAAGTAAGTAAATCCCCAAAAGTTGATTCTGTTCATCTGGACGTGGCGTTTTCTGAAAATGAACAGAATCAACTTTTGGGGATTTGTTCATCAAGAACATCGCATCAACATTTTTGCACCTGATTAACAATAAAGTAACTAGAGACTCCATTAGTAGTCTTTATACTGCAGATAAAATTCATTCTTGGAGATCTATGTTTACTCCAGACATAATGAGAAATATGTGCAGTGGCATAAATGTTGTTATGGTAAATGGCCTGTATTTGTATAGCGCTTTACTAGTCCCTAAGGACCCCAAAGCGCTTTACCCTTCAGTGATCCACCCATTCACACACACATTCACACACTGATGGCAAGCTACATTGTAGCCACAGCTGCCCTGGGGCGCACTGACAGAGACGAGGCTGCCGGACACTGGCGCCACCGGGCCCTCTGACCACCACCAGTAGGCAACGGGTGAAGTGTCTTGCCCAAGGACACAACGACCGAGACTGTCGGAGCCGGGGCTCGAACCGGCAACCTTCCCATTACACGACGAACTGCCAACTCTTTGAGATCACGATCATTATGTGAAAACTCGCATACAAGGAAGCTCCTCTTCAAACTCTGCTGACCGATAGTAATCTTCACTATCTTCATAAGTCAACATGACAACATGGTTGTTCTCCTTGAAAATATTTCTACTGTATTTCATTCAAATTAGTTTTTGTTTTTATTTTGTTTAAATGCTCAACTCACTCTGCCTGTGCGGCGTGTTTCGGTGTCTGGTTATCACTACATAAAACTTTTTATCTCCTGTATTTGAGGTTTTTTCTTTCCTGCTTCCTCTTTCGGGCTTTCTTCTGCAGATATCTGATTACAGATGGGATCATTAAGCAGGTATGGGTACTATTATTAAAATTTACCGGCTTGGCTCGTCTTTCATTTGTTTTCATTTCACAATACAAACATATCTCACTCATCCATTCATCATCACAGTCAGAGAAATTTCTATTCCTCATGCCACATGCTCATTATCTATTACTTTCATCTTTAGCTTTGCAGCTAAACCTAGACTAGCATACTTTTATGTCATGCTATCAGTGCAGTACTAACCAATTACTACTGTAAAGAGAGCTCTAATCACAGAGCAAAAGAAGCTAGTAAGAGAAAAGGGCACATGTGCAATGTGGTTACTCATTTTTTGCTCTCTGTACTTTCGAGCTTATGTTTTGGGCATCTTCTACTTTATCTATTGAGCTTTGTGGGCAAAGAAAATCTAGCAAAACATCCCTCCACCACTGTAGTAGCAATACCTTTAAGACTCGTGTCTATTTTGTTTAATTCTTTCTCTAATTTAGTTCATTCACGTATTTATCTATTCATCGTTTCATTTACTTTGTTTATTTAATTTCCATACCCCTCCTGGCTCCTCATTTTAACAATACATTATGAGCAGGTGCACAGAAACATAGTTAAGCACAGGCACTCACATTTCAAAGGACTTACTTGTTTGCCTTGTCTATGTCTATGTGACTTATCAATTTATTTTTTCAGATACCCATGTCTGTTATCTCAATTAAGGAAAATTATTAAATTATAGTATCACAACACAGGGAAAAAAACAAAGAAGAAAATCAAAAAGAAATCATCAAATGATGCAAAAACGCCTGGCTCATGTTGAGCCTGTAAAATGCTTGTTATGAGCTCACTTTCACTGGCCAGGTGTCTCTGCTATCAGGGGAAGAAATCTCTTGGGAAATTGAAAGGTCGGAGGAAAATACCTTAAAAATACACAAGTCTTTGAACAGAAGGCAGACATACTTTTGGTGCAATACCCAGTAAATTTAGAATTTTAGCACTCCTTTATTCAGCCTCATGAAAACAATCTAGCCATTACTGCAGAAAAACCAGTTTACAGATGTTGGTTAATATAGCATTTCAAGATTTTTTACATGCTTCTCATAATAAAAGGAGGCGGCCAAAAATAATTTCAACTATAAATAAAAATCCATCTATCAAATTCACACCTTCAACTGAACTATTCTCACCAGGAAGGAGACTATTCTACAACAGTTTTGCATTATAACATGTCTGTACATCTTTTGGAGGTCTGACTGCAGCTTCTACAGTGTTTTTAAATAGCTTGTTCCTGTGTGAACGAGTGTGAGTCATCTGTCATTCATTTACAGGTTAGGCACTTACAGCTTTTATGAAGAAACAAAGACAAGAGAGACAAAGCACAGAATGCATATTGTGATGTGTCATTCATTTCTAAGCTCTAAATGCTCAATTAAAAATTAAAAAAAGCATTACCTGCCCTTTGCTTCTGACAAAACCTGATAATCCTCGTAGCAGCTTCTCACTCTGTATTGTCATCAACTGCGGTCAACGACCTGTCATGCTATCAGCAGGTAAGGGGAAGTGTAGGGTGAGAGGTGGAGATAGACGTCATATTATTATGGAGGATGTAATCTCACGCATCGACAGCAAAGCAAAACGTATGCATGGAACATTTGGTAATACAAGTTTTTAAACATCATAGGAGGTTATCATTTCCACAATAACGCTTCCTGCCGGTTAGCTGAAGTTGTTTCTTCAGGTATTAGACTACAACAAATAATTTTGTATTGTTTGTCACCTGCCTGGCTATGAGAAAATTGAACCAGAAAGGCATGAGTCACTGACAGCAGCTGGAATGTACATCTCTCGCAGGTAGCAAGCAGAGCGCGATCATAATAGAGGTGTGCTTTTGTATATGCATTATTCGACTTTTACTTTCACCTCTCCCCTTTTCAAACCACACACAAGAGGAAGAAAGCCAACAGAAGGAAATGCCCTATAGTTTGTGAAGGGTTTCAAACTGAAATGGTCTTACTGCTCTTATCAGTATAGATCCAACAAGGAACCAGAATATTATGTTCAAGCAGTTGTTTGCACTAACATTTCATATCTGCAATCACTCAACACCACGAGGTTTTCCTTATCAATAAGCTTAGCTTCAGATTGTTTATGATCATCTAATCTCTAGAATTAGGTCATGCAATTGAAACACTGTGACTGGATTTGCCGAATCAGCGCCTCATACCCAATTTGCTCTAGACACGTGTGAAATCTGGTTACTTTCTCCAACTTCAGAAATAATATACAGTGTTTGAAATATGTTCAATAGTTCTACTGCTTGCATTTCTAAAAATCTACACAGCATGTTAAAAGGGTTCATGCCATCGTACGCTAACAAGTGTGTGTGTGTGTGTGTATTGCTAAAAGTCTGCCAGAGGCATCCCCTTGCCTCATGTTCAGCAACAAGTACATCATCGAGTGTATATCTGTTTACTCAACACCAGTGGGTGTATGTTCTCTCAACTTAGATTATCAGCTTCTACAGTGCAGGAAATAATTATGTGATCCCTGCTCAATTTGTAAGTTATGTTTACTTGCAAATAGTTAAACGCACTCTCATTTTTATGGTAGTTTAATTTTAGAGGGGAAAGAGAGATAATCAACTAAAAATCCTTCCACCCAAATAACACGTTACGTAAAAGTTGATTTGCATGTCACTGATAATGACTAAGTATTTGATCCCCAAGCAAAACATGGCTTACTACTTGGTGGAAAAGCCCTTGTTGGCAAGCACAGCGGTAAGACTGATCTCGATGCTGGTCACCAGGTTTGCACCCATCTCAGGAAGGATTTTGACCACTCCACTTTACAAAAACACTCTCAATCTTTCAGGTTTCTTGTCTGCCAAATGGCAACTCCCTGCACAGCTTTTCCTAGCTGCTAGGCCACTGCAGTGACCTTAATGTGTTTCTTCTATAGCCTCTACTTTTTTTGTATGTTTTGGGTCATCGCCAGGCTGGAAGATCCACCCATGACCGGGCTTCGGTATTCTGGCTAAGAGGAGGCGGCTCTCATTCAATACTCACAGTACATGGCCCTGCCCATTTGCCCCTCAAGGCAGTTAAAGTTGTCATGTAGCCTTAGTAGAAAATAATCCCGAATGCGTGAGACTTTTTGGCTCTTAGAGCTTGCACATTGTGATGGACAGGTTGGAAATGAAGAAAATGATTCAGTGGAAAGGTGTGCTTTATACACATAACTAATTGCTATCAGGAACAAGAGTAATGAACTGATTAATTGTAATCTGTGTTTCACATGGGCACACACTAGCAAGCATCTGAAGGCACCATATAATGTAAGATTATACTTCACTTTATACTGCACAAATTAGGAACTCCAAAGTTCAAAGCAGTAAATGAGAAGTGGCTGATATACATAAACCATTATTTACCCAATGATAGTCACGGTGAGTTTCATGACCCTTGAAGTAGGGTGGTTTTTCATTCGATTAATTTATACAGCTAAAAGCATTGTCACCATTGACTGTAGTTTCAAGTCTTTGCTTTAGCTGCAGTTAAACTTAGCTGTGAGCTCCAGAAACCCACTGTGGACTAACTCAACAGTCATTTCAAGTTTTTAAGGGTAAAGTATGTCAGTCTCATGTTTACAGCTCGTTTCCGCTGCCCTCAGGGACCAAATTTGGGATTATCAGGTCTGATTATCGTCCAAAATTTCCCATGTTTGGCCACACAATTGGCACGTAGCAGGAAACTGTCCATTTCAGACGCGGCCTTACTAGTAGAAATACTGGTGGGTGCTGCCTGTACAGAATATGAAGAAGGTAGATCACATTACAGCCACTCACTGTGGTAACTTTCCAGTAAATTCACATCATATGGACGTTGTAGTAGAGACATGTTTCCATATACAGCATTGATCTTTAAGAAGGTTCAGAGCTGCAGTACAATCTGAAAAAGTTCAGCTAGTCAGGTTAACTGGCTCTTAAGAATAGTTTTTATTAATTTTGTTCTGTGCTGTTTTAATTTTCAATTTACTGCATGTATCAAGATTCTTTTTTTTAATCATAACTTTAAATATGGTACTAAATATTCCAGATGGTATGATCTTTCAAAAAACAGGAACCTGAAATAATTTATGCCCCATTACTGTTTATTGGTCATCACAGACCAACCGATTAACGTGCATGACCGCCAGCAGGGCTGATAGCATGCATCCCTTTTACGTCATTGCATTTTATTGGCGGGATGTTTCACTATAATCCCTAGGTTAGAATATCAGCCAATTACAGGATCAAACTTTATCACAAGCAAAATTATTAAGGGAATCAAAGGGCAGACATTGACCAGAAAACACAAATTCAAACCCAGTGGCTGAATAACTGAATAAAGGCATTTGTAATT
>VUQR01018159.1:27827-43615 GCA_015108515.1 Hemichromis elongatus | reverse complement strand
TATATTATGCAAGGACAGTTTGAAGAAAAGGTTGTGGACCAAAGCATAAGGGCAGAAGAGCAGCAACAAAAACCAGGACGAATGAAACTGAGGTGCATCCAGGCTCCTGGAAGAACACATCCCTCCACTGGCCTTAGCTGACCAATAACAAATCCATCACCATCCTACATCAACTCCCACTAACAGAACCTCAGAGGAGCCATCAACTAATTATCAGAATAGAAAGCAGAAAAAATATGTTTTTTTCTTTGGAATTTCTTTCTTATATTTCATTCTTTGTCATTTATTGGCTAATTTTAATCCCTTAAGGCCTCTAGAAAAAAAAATCAAGAAAACAAATAACCATTTGTTCGAACAGATCACACACAGTTAACACATGCAGCTGCTCACATGGGATCACAAGCAAAACAAGCTTGCAAATGCTCCACGTGCAGGGAGTTGTGTTTGTGTGTGTGCAATATACATGTCAGAGCATGTTTGTTAAACTCCTGTTGGATACATACCAGCGGGTCCAGATCCATTTTGCACAGCCAGCTCGGAACTGCCCTGCAGACCACCTGACAATAAACCAAACACACTCATTAGGAACTGTTATTACATTTTTCTTGCATTTAATGTTTTATAATCATTGAGAACCACTCAGCATCCATGCAAGATTTTACATTGCTTTAAATTCACTTTCCATCTGCTCAAATGTATTTTCACCAGCTTTTTCTTTCACATACTTGCAGAACAATAACAGTCAAACTGTTGTTTTATCAGATACGCTGTCTTCGAATTAATATAAAAAAATAAATAAATGAATTATAAGTCAGTAATTCCTTCTGTGCAGAATGCGTGCATGGCTCATCTCCTGCATCTCCTTTAAATACTACTATACTGTCTACTTAAAATATATAGTTTTATACATTGTCGCTCTTCTACTTATAATTTACAGCACAAAGCTCATATTACTCGCCTCCACCTCCAGCACTCGGGGGTCTTTGTGAGGAGTTTATGTTTCTGTGGAGATGCGTGTGAGGTGAGGAGAGGATTCCACCGTCAGCCAAAGCTGCTGTAGCTGCAGCTAGTGCCTGGGAAGTTGCTCCTCCTCCTCCTGCACTGTGACTGTAGGCCATGCTGCCTGGTGAAACATGCATGAAGTGCTGCTGCTGCTGCTGGCCTGTGGACTTAGAAGGCAACAAGAGACAAAAAGAGCCGATCGATGTTAAAATGAAATACATGAACTGATAAAATGCAATTGTATTTTAGCAGTTATATTGTCTCCATCTTCGTTTCTGTGAGCATGATCAGACATATTATCACCACAGACTGTGGATGGAGGATATATGACTGGAAGGTCCTTAATTGATGACCCTACAGAGTAAATGTGGGTGGGAAAAGCCAGCATGATACAGCCACTAGACAAAATGCTGAAAACCAAAAAAAAAAAACCAAACAAACAAACAATGCAACTTACAATTTTATGAGTCTTCATCATGTTGTCAAACTCCTCATTAATCTTCTTGTATTTTTCTTCAGTATTAGGAGTGAGGACATAGGATGCCTCAGCATCAGGGCTGTCGCAGCCTCTGTGTTCCTTCTTGTTTAGGGCCTGTAGGTGAAATGGTTATAAAGGAGTAGCTTTAAAAGAAGGGAAAAACTAGTGGTTAAAAAAAACAAACAAAAGCCTTTAACCCCGGTTCTTTAGTAAAAGGTTAAAGTTGGTAACAACATGCATTTTAATGAACATTTCCCCTGATAGTCTGATTGTTGAGCGAAGAGACAGAAGAGGAAGAGTATGTATAGTCAGTACATAAATTAATTGTGGAACATTGAAGTTGATGTACTACCAAAAACAGGATGTGTATGGATCTGGTTGCTCCCTATGTACAATGTGGTTGAAATCAGGAAGGGCAACTGACCACTGAGAAGACTAGAAACCAGACTCAAGTCTCATAACTCTCACTGTATATACTGTATTTTCTGCACTATAAGGCACACTTAAAATCCCTTAATTTTATTAAAATCGTCAGTGCGCCTTATAATCCGGTGCACCTTATGTATGAATTCTGGTTGTGTTTACTGACTTCAAACCAATTTTATGTGGTACACGGCGCTCAAAAATCTGTCAAAAAATGTTTTAGTCCGACTTTGGTAAGCTATGAAGCCGCACCACTTGATGGATTGTCGGAGCATTACGGTTACCGTAGTCAGTAGTGGTGTGTGGATTCTCATATTAAAATATCGACTCCTCCGATACCAGTTATTTATGTTCTAGAATAGATTCTCATATTAAAATATCAATATTTTAGTAATTTGGGGGTAAATTTGTAGTTTATCATTAACAGGAACACTGTGGAAAGAAACCATATATTATTCGGCTCGTCTAACTTGGAAGGAACTACTTCCTCTTCCACCTTTTATAGTCATATGCGAAATACAGCTTTATAAAGGTGTCGCAGCCCCTTGGTGTGCGCACTCACAACAATGGCTGAGGGTAAACGGAGTCATGTGTGGACATACCGTATGTTACCTCCACAAACAGCCAAGATGCGGTTTGCGATACATGTGGCAAGATAGCTAGGTATTGTGGCATCACCACTAACCTCGTCAAACACCTCATAGTAAATCATATCACAGAATATGACAAGCTTATGTTGAGGCGAACTGAGGAGGAGGAGAAGGCCCCTGCTAGGGCGAGACAGACGCCTTTAGTGCTGTAGGCAGACAACGTGCTCAAATAGTGCACAGCTTCAGCTTTTTGTTTTCAATATGATAATTCTGCATTATTAAGCAATAAGAACAAGTAATCTGATGTTCTATGATCATTATGAAGCTATAATTTGAAATGAAATAAAACATTAAGTTTTTGTACAAAGTATCGATATTGGATCAGTATCGTCGATACCACCCTGAATTTTACTTGGTATGGGATCGGAAAGGAAATCAGTGGTATCGTCCATCACTAGCAGTCGGGAGCCTCACGGACTCTGAGTAATCTGGGTCCAAAACTCCGTCCTCTTCACGTCCCAAAGTCAAACAAACACTTCAGCATCACTGAGAGTTAAAAACTGTCTAAACTCTTTCACCTTTAATAAAATGATCAGCGTTGCTGCTTTACCAGGTGTAACAATCAAGATTAACATCCAGGCATTCATGAAAACAGAATTTATTACATTTAAAGGAGTTAAAAGTTAGCTCGCTAGTTTCCACCTAACATACAGCTCTGCGCTCCCTTCCAACATAAATGAAGACGGAGAACTAAACAGCAGTGAGGTTTGTAGGGTTACTGAAGTTGGACTAGCTGGTGTATAATGATGTGCTACGTGATCGCTAGCGACACAGCTATGTTAGCATAACATAAACACAGTGAAGCTGGAGGAGGAACACTAACTTTTTTCCACTTGATAAAAGTTAACGTGAGGGTTCCCGATGGTTAGGGACAAATGCAATCGCATGACAGGATGTTGTAAACGAACCAAACTTCAGTCAGGAGAACAACTGAGATAATCCATCCACAATACGAGGTTAGTCATTAATATACTACAACAACATAGGAATAGGGCAGCTCCAAGAAAATTCAACATTAATAAATCAATGGTATGTAAGTGGAGGAAGCAAGAAGAATGAGTTGATTAATGTCTGACTTATCTCACTGTTTTGTTTCGCTTAATGCGCCTTTTAATCCGGTGCCCTTTATGGTCCGAAAAATACGGTAGCTGCTTCTCAGACACTGAGAAGACATTTACAATTTTACAGGTTTATAGTCACAAACATGCTGGGCTCTTTTTGTTCCCTGATTCACTGAGCATGGAGAAAACCTTTGAGTATACATAGATAGTGTTATTTCTGTACAGACTTCTCAGGTAGGAGATCCTGTAACTAAGTAGAGACACTAGTGTTAAAAAAAATACTCCAGTAAAAGTTAAATTACGGATTCAACTTCCTTACTCTAGTTAATGTGAAACAGTACAGGCTCTGGGTTAATGAGGCAAGTTGAGTAAAGCGCTTTGAGTACTCACATAAAGTAGGAAAAACTCTATATAAGAACCAGGCCATTTACTTCAAACTAGGCTTTTTTATGGGTTTCACCATTTGTACACAACTTCTTTCTCAGTCTACACACAAGAGTTAAATAAACCTCATCTCTGAGCTGCACCACTGTGGGAATAAAGGTACCTAATCTTCACAATCACTGATGAACAAGACTAAACTGTAAAGTGGTCTTAAGCAAGATATTTAACCACATCCCTTATTATTTACTGGAAGACACTGATGTGATATTCAGTATGTTATGAAGCTCATCAACACACATTTCTGCTTCAGTTTCTAAGGTGAGAGATTTTAATATCTCAGTATCTCACCTCTAGAGCAGTATAGCACCTTGTGGAGACAAATATTATTTGCCTCCACAGTTACTGTGAGGACTTCGTGACTTTTAAAGCTGTGTGACAGACAAAGAGCCGATCTGTGTAGTTTGCACGTCAAGGGGTTTCTTCCTCTAAAGAAAGGCTGCTCCATAAAGCAGAGTTGCTCATCTTCTGTAACAACCTTTTAAACACAATGATCCATAGCACACACATATGTTGTTTGTTTGTTTTACAGCATGCCCGAAACAACTTTGAATGTAGTTGGATGTTTTTAGTGATGTAAGGCAGACAGACAGGGAAATAAAAGGCAAAGAGTTGGCTGTTAATGGATCCCTGAGCGTCACTGAGAGTCAGCCATCAAATTAGATTCACAACTCCGGTGTCTGTGGAGGGTCATATTACTACTGGCAGTGTAGCTTAGACAAATCTCTACAGTGCTATCAAAGGCAGTGCTGGTAAAGAAAATGGTACTTTCTGGAAAAGCAGCTAAATCTTGGGTTGGAATTCCATTCATGGTAAAGACTAAAGGCCAAGACAAGTATCACAAACCATCAACATTCTTCAATTATTATAGTTATTAAACACTCACTTACCACTCTTTTAGGTACACAAGTCATTAAAAAAATATCTAATGCTAACAACTCACTGCATGTAGTCATGTTGACATGGTCAAAATGACGTCCCAGAGTTCAAAGTAAACATCAGAATGGGGAAGACTGATGACTTAAGTGTCTCTGAACATGGTGCCAGACAGGCTAGTCATAGTATTGCAGAAACTGATGATCTAGTGTGTTGTTTTTTCCCACCACAACTGTCTCTACATTTTAAAGATAATGGTGAAAAAGACAAAATGTCCATCAAGCAGCAGTTCTCTGGATCTGCTCTCATATTAGTGCTTTGATCTCCATCGTGTACTTAAGGACAAACAGTATCTGAATATTCATCTGTTTAATGCTCCACTAAGTTCACCACTTAGTCACCAGCCCTATTCGCCTTATTTGATATAGATGTTTAACGAGTACTTCAGACATTTTTTTTTTCCTGGAAAGACCCGTCTGCTACAACCTGGGATAAAATAAAATTGATAAACCCTGTAACAACAAAACAGTGAGCCAAAAGATGCTGTAATTCTCCTGTGGATTACAGGTCTCCATAAGCACATTAATAAGTGATGGTACATTTCAAATATTTAACATCAACATGTCTCATGTAGTAAAATAGACAAAGATGCGTAATTCCCACTGTACATAAAATCAAGTGAAGGATGCCATTTGCAATGCAAGTTGGTTTAGAACGATTAGGTTTAGATTACTAGTTTGAAACACAGACCGATTAACTGATATTTGGTAATTTCCAACACCTGGCATTTGGCAGGTGAGTCACTCTAATAAATAAATACATAAATAAACAAAAAGTATGACAATATCATGCAAGCCTGTACAGTTACATAATTTCCCAGGTATCCATCACCTCATCTCTCACGTCAAATGAAAGGACCATCAGGGCAACACACCACCCAGCTGACTGTCGGTCCACCACATGTGCTCTGCATTCCCAGACACTAGTACTTACTCAAAGCTTCAAAAACACACACACACAAATCTATTTTCTACAACCACTGACCGCTTAAAAATTCACTCACTCAGTTCCTGTACAATCCACTGGCTGCTGCATTTTAATGTTCTAGTAAATTCAAGCCGAACAGTTTAAAATGACAAAGGATGCACGTGTTTTCTGTCCATTCAGTTCAACAAAAGCTTTAACTAATCCTGTCTGACTGCTTGTTTGTTGGATGCTATTGTTTGACAACTATGTCATTTTGTCTAATTATGGGCAGAGATATTATGGTATATTATGTGGGTTACATAACCAATTATTTGTAATTATTCAAAATGACAGCTTTCAAACGAATTTACCGTCAGGGATTTAAAAGTGCTGTAAATTGCAGATAATATGGCCTTGACATTCATATGAAAGGAAAAAGAATGCAAAATGCATCCAAATTTGGAGATCTGCTGCAAAAACCTTTGACTATCCACCGTCATGCTGTGCTTTTTTTCCAGCAAACAAATGATGTCCAATACAAAGAGTCTGGTGCAGACATTTGCAAATACATTTGCAAATATTATACATCTGTCTACTGGCAAGACTACCAAAGGAAAACACTGTGACAGATAACCTATATTGAGATAAAGGCATTGGAACGCGTCTCTGTAAACAAGAAGGCCAGGAATGTTGTTTAAAAATTCATCTGTGCTTTCAAGGACTAATGGCTCTTCGTGTGAAAGTGAGCTCTGGCACAAAGCCTCGACTTAGTTGCTGATTAAGATCAAATGATCACACAAATATCTATTCTGGTCCAAGTGTCACATTAACAACAGACAAAAAAAGATGCAGGGAAAGCCACTATCTGGCTGCTTTAAACCTTTAAAATACTGCATTCTAATGTATACGCACTGTAAGTCTTCCCAGTACTTTGTAAATATATGCGACACAGTGTACCATTCCAGCAACGAGATTAAGCATATAATGAATGTGTAATTACTATTAATGATGTGAGGAGACACGAGCTTGACCTGAGCTTTTGTAGTTGCTCCGCTCAGGAGTTTATTATTGTGCAATCATTCTCTGATTCAGGTGTGCCCTGTGATTGACCTTGCAAGAGAAGGAAAGGGAAGGGAAGCCGGCTGTTATCAATTATCTGACCACACACTTTCTTTGAATATTACACACTATGTTGCGATAGCTTAAAAAACAATTCAACAGGTTTCATTAGAGATGTAACACTCGATACAGTACCCCCAGAAGAGGAGAATATACACTATGTGTCTGCACAAATGCTGGTTCAAACCACTACATCACGTCTGGGCACTATCTTAAAGTGGCTGTTAGAGGATATGAGAGTGTTTGTGTGTGTCCTTATCATCTCAAATGTCAAAGTCGGCTTTACTAGATCTCCAAAGGCATCTGGATCATTGCCACCATGAGGCACGAGCTGCACCACTAAGCATCTTGACATGTGAGGGTGACGTCTTGTTGCTCTCGGGGCAACATCACAGATAAAATAAGGCCCCCTCTTTCTCTGGAGCGAGTCTTTTCCAGTCGGGTCATTGCCCTATAGGCTAAGAATAGGCCAGGCATGGGAGTGCTTGAGGAGTGATCCAATGCGTCTCCGGCAGAGAGAAAACGCACAGCTCGCATACTTTGAAAGGCACACATACATTTCACAGATTGCTTTCATATGACGCATCCTGTCACACGGAACTAAACCAAATCAGCTGTTGTGCTTTTTGCCACAGTGCCAGGTTTCACTGCGTTGTAGCGTTCTCTTTCTGTTATGCTTTTCATTCATCTCTGGGCTCTGCGGGCTGACAGGGCTGCACTGCTGCATACCTTGGACAGCTGCCCTGTTGTTGTTGAAACTCAAGACTGCTGGACACAAACTTGTCTTAATTATTATGACAAAAGTAATCTGTCAGTGATAGTAGCTGAACAGTGAGGACTTTGTAGCTGTTTTAGCTGGCAGGCCATTATCATTACAGGTTTGCTTGTTTCCACCTCCATTTATGGCTGACATTACCGTTTCATCTACACACAACTTTCTTTGAAGCGCCATCAAAAACAAGTACATGGAGAGAAGGCCTAACACCGGGAATATTTGTACAGTTGTTTGTGTAAACTGGTCCTTTAAATAGCTTACAGGAGCCACTGCGTACTTGAATATGAAGAAATCGTACTTTCACGAAACATACAGTTAGTAATCCGAGTGATTAATTAGGGCTTATAAGCCAAAAACGATCCTTTGTTCTGCTGCCAAAACTTTTTTATTAGTTTATAATTTCCCGATTTCCTGAACATTAAATTATAACCATGTGTAAGAATTTATCCAACCATGGAAACTCTGGACATTATAAAATATGCTTTCATTTATACCAGGTTATCTGCTGCCAAATTTGACATTTTTACTTTAACTTTTTAGATGTAAGCCCTGTCTGAAATAATTGGTAGTTGTTGTTAAGGAAGGTGCTGCTGTTGTGCCATATGGATACATGCACCACACCCTTGCATACTCTCTGTGACATTTAGGGATAACTGTTGGTGCTTTAATGTGCTTAAAAAGTCAAATTTATCCTACGTGCAAAAAATGACGTTTTTTTGTTTTTTTAAGGCAGGGACTTCATGGCTTTCTCTTTGTTGTGTCGTGAGCTTTAATGATGCCACGAGAGTTGGCGCACACAAAAAAAACCAAAGATTGGGTTTTGTATGGTAAAAAAGTTACCACACAGAAGTATGAATGATATCAGTCTTTTCATTTAATTCAAACGCAAAATGGACTAATGCTATTTCTCTAAATGTTCATCTATT
The DNA here is from genome assembly GCA_015108515.1 of Hemichromis elongatus. Classification (NCBI taxonomy): domain Eukaryota; kingdom Metazoa; phylum Chordata; class Actinopteri; order Cichliformes; family Cichlidae; genus Hemichromis; species Hemichromis elongatus. The sequence goes on along the minus strand of VUQR01018159.1, from coordinate 34,898 downwards.
CTTTTAAAGCACTAAAAATGGAAAGTTGACTTCATGGTATTGTTGAAAAGGGGAAGTTTATTAACACCCTTAGGTATGATCTTTTCACTTTATGTTTAGCAGCACAACAAGACAACGAAGCCGGTAATGCAGTTTCTTCAGTTAGTGCATCCAAACCAATGAAATATCTGAAGCGTTGCTAAAACTGATCACATACTGAGAAATATTCAAACTTCATATCAAAACATTTACCTACACTTTCTATCTAACAATGTAAGGGAAGACAAAGTATGCTGGGATTATAGTAGCATTGCTCATGTGCAGATTTCCTGTGTGTGTCAAAACCAGCTGAAATATTTGTGTTTAAGAGATAGACATCAACAAGCATAATATTCCATCAAACAACGACAATGAATCCAAAGAAGCTTTCCGCTTCTGTTGTAGCCAGTGGGGGGCCTACTTTACACATAGTCAAATTTCATGCCTAAATGTTGCAAATAGACTGACCGATATGTAAAAGAACACCTCTCACTGTCTAAGCTTTGTTTTAACCAGCTTGTCTGTCTGCGTGACATTTGCGGGAATAAACAAATAAAAGCTCAAAGCAGGCAAATCAAGGCTGGCTATTGGCCTAGAGAGCTTTCACAGGTGTCTGCTTGTGGTTAACAGCAGAGTAGACAGGGTCATATTCCTCAGAATCATTATGGGCAACATTAATGATGCATATTAACTGCCTCCTCCACCACCACCACCACCACCGCATCGTAAATGAATTCAGTGTTCAGTGATTGTGGTGTTTGACAAGACTTTTCAGGTTGACGAGCATGTTTCTATTCTGCACTGGCTTATGGTTTTATTTTTCTTTTCAGCACAGTGCCTGTAATTCCCCTTGAAAAACAATGTTACATTTCCCAAGGAAGGTGAAACATTTGAAATAACAGTAAATCAGAACACACTGGAGAAAAGACAGATAACTTGGCCAAGACTCTACTGAAAAAGAAACCCCAAAGCTCCTCTCTTTTCCAGTAAGTGGAAATATTTTGGAAGTAAATACATTAGTTTAGGAAGCTTGGGTTCCTTAAAATTACCATTTGTTAGAGTGTTGCTATGTGTGTACACGTGGAACTATCTTTATAAGATCACAAAAAAGAAATGAAACCGAAGGCAGTTTGGTTGATCTTCACTTTGCTACAATTCTTTCCTTAAGATTGCAAGTTGAAGACTTGATTAAGGTTCTGGGAAGCCTAACTGAAGTTAGGTTAGGAGGACGGTGGTTATGGTTTGAATTAGTTTAAGACCAAAGAAAATGAAAATTAGTCAATGCAATATCCTCTGAAGGGATGGAAACGATACTGAGCGTGTGAGGAAAGAGTGTGGGAGCAGTAAATTCAGGCTTCCGGAGAGAAAAACACGCATTAGAAGCTTACATAAACAGTTACAACATGACTCACAATGACCATTCATTTTTAATGGCAGGAATACTGACTTAATGCCATGAAAGCGGAACGGTGCTGCTCAGAGACCAGTCTCAACAGTCTCAGCATCACCGCACTGATGACGCTGTGGGACCAAGCAGAACGGGTGGAAGGCTGGGTCTTATCACTGTGAACCAGTCTCGAGAGATCTTTTTTGAGGTCCAGCCTATGTTTTATCATTTTTTTTATATTTCCTTTTTGACTGGCACTGAAAACAAAATGAAAACGTACTAAGTAGATAAGTCTAATAAGGCATTTATTTTACTATGTGATTTGGCTTCAGGTCAGGTGTGTATTGAAAAATATTGCTATAGATAGAATTTGTAGTCAGAACTCTTTAGCTTACACTCATTCACCACTTTCCACCGCTATCTCACCTAATCGGAAGGTTGCAGGTTCGATCCCTGGCTTTCCAGTCTGCGAGCTATTCTTGGGAAGGATACAAAACCCCTGACGTATTTGCCGTCTTATGAATGTGTGAATCGTAGATTAAAAGAATTTAGGCATAGAAAAGGGGGCTTGTATTAATGGGTGATGTGTAGTAATAAAATGCTTTGAGATTAGGAGAGTGCTATCTAAGTACCAGTCCAATGACCATTTATTTTAATGCCACAGTAAACACAATAACCAGTAACCATTAACATACAGTTAAATGAATATTATCAATGACAGTCTACATTCATCATCAGTAGAGTTTACCGAGGTGGAATTTATGGCTGTACAGTTATTTGAATTGAGTTAAATTATACAAGTGTACCACAGTACTTCCTGATGCTCACAAAACATGTTTTTTTTTTTAAATTCCCTATATTAAACATTTGGACCACACTACAAAAATTCAAAATCTTACCAAGTATATTTGTCTTATTTCTTGTCAAAATATCTCATTAACCTTAAAATAAGACACATTTAGCTACAAATTAGCATTTCAGTGAGATATATGAACTTGTTTTTAGACAGTGCATCTTAAAACTGGAAATTTTTTACTTGTTCCATTGGCAGATTTTTTTGCACTTATTTCAAGCAAAAAAATATCTTGTATTAAGTGAAAAATGGAACAGAAATAAGACAAATATACTTGGTAAGATTTTGAGTTTTTGCAGTGCAGTTTCGAGACTTTATCAGATCACATTTTTAGTTATTTTATTGCCTACATTTCATAGTGGAACTCAGCAAGTTTTGTTTTACCATTTCAAATCTTAATAACCTTTAGAGTTCCTATTTTCAGTAACTATACTGTACCGTAATCAGCAAGAAATGAGCACACTGCTCGGGCACTTTTATTCGTCTAGCATCACCTACATGAATTCTTCTTTTATTTTGACTATTCTCATTTTTACTTGTGTTGGGTGGGGGACACGTTCCTCACAGAATGCACCAGTGTAAACTAGTAGAAGGAAACAGCTACATGCCTGTCTGTCTGTCCTATATCTCAAGTGTTACATCTGGCTTTTATTTCATAAAGATTGTGACAAAGTGGATGAGCATTTGTAATACTCTCCACTTGCCCCAGAAGTATTGACTCTTTTTGCACATTATTATTCTGTCTCTATATTATTTGCTATGATTTTTTGACTATTGTCAAAGTAACGTTGCTACACTTACTGTCCTGGGTTTGTTTCTGTAAGCATTTTGTTGCTGCTAAAGCAAACATTCAGCAAATTAAAGCAAATACTTAGTTACATGTTTGTTTATATTTTATTATGTTGCAGATTAAGTCATTTTTGCATATTTACTTTGTTCTTTGTTTTTATTCTTCAAGTAGGTCAGGTGTGGGGAAAGGCCCACCTAGCATTTCCTGACTTTAAAATACTGATGATGTCAGACATGGCATCAGCAGGTTGAACCAAGAGGAGGGGTTTCTTTTACCATAGGAATGCCTCCTTTTGTTTGTTTCAAGATATAAAGGGATTTGTTGAATCTTTTTGTTTTGTTTTGTATAGAGCCATTTAGTTGCGTAAATGTGCTGATCAGAAGAGTGAGGAGCTTTTTCTAATTTTTAGTCATCTGTGTGGAGTTTTAGATTCCTCAGTACAAGTGAGTGGTACTGGCTGGACTAACTGAAGGGAAACAGATAACCCTATATATAGTCAGTCTGTGCCTAATTCAGATGAGGGAGGAGAGGTGAGTTGTGTTACCTAATCCATGTACTTTTGAGTTTTGTTAATTAAGTTACTTTGGGGGGAGTTTTGTTAAGTTTCACATATGAAGTTCACTGTAAATAAATTGTTCATTTCTTGGAACCCAACACGTCTGCTGAGTCTGCTTCCCTACCACATTCCTTGACGTCCGAGTCAGACAAAGATCAGCACTTATGTGTTCAATCAAATGAATGAACATTTCTCAATATTTCACAAAGAGGAAGAGAAAATCGAAGGCAGCAGCTAAACAAATCCTCTGGGGTTACACTTTCTAGGTATTCATCTTTCTAAAACACAACTGCAAGCATTTGTTTCCCTAATCTGCTAAATTGTTGCTGCAAGAGTACATCCAAGCACTTGTGTGCACAATTAAATAGTAAAACCCAGCATAATATTCTTGCTACCATTTCATCTGTGTGAATTCAACACAAATGGAATCAGCTGCAGCATGTGATGTGTATTTGCATACACGGTCATGAGTGCTGAGTGATGCAACATAACAGGTTTCAACAAATGACCCATCAAAAGACATCTCTACAAACAGACTATCCAGAGGTCAGAGCAGTGACATGAGTAACAAGTTAACAACAGCGCCCTAGCACGTACCTCTACGATGTCAGAGTTAGTTCTGCTCTCATGGGGCTCGTTGTATTCTGTGTACTTCAGCAGGACTTTGTCCATGTCGGTACTGGCGTACTGAAACAGCTTGTTGGAGCCATTGAAGATGATAAGGGCAATTTCACAGTCACACAGAACACTCAACTCGTAGGCCTTCTTCATCAGGCCAAACTTTCTCTTCATGAAAGTCACCTGGAAGAACAGAGAATAGATCAAATAGAGGGTCATGCCTGTTGGTTCTATCTAGAACCAAACAATTTTTTTTCCTATTTAATTTGTTTAACTAACATATCCTTAAATTTTTACAAGAAAGTCAGAGTATTTATAAAATTAGGACTTAGTGTTACACATCATCCAAAAAATATTTTTGAATGTGTTTGGTCTGAAGTAATAAATCACTGTTTGCTTTGTACTCTCTGCTGTGTGTTGAAAATGTAAAAAACCTTTTCATTAACAATTGAATTGTTTTGTTTTTATAACCCGATAATATTTTTTTAATACTGTCTGTCTTTAAAGGCAATGAAATCCAAGTAGTCCATCTAATAGCTTCTGAACACTGCCCTTTTTCCCGTGGCCTCTGATGTGAAAGATTGTTAAAATGTGGTGCAATGATAGCAATATTAATACAAATTTGCACTAAATGTTTCATTTTAGGTGTTTAAACAGCTCTTCCCAAACAAGTGATACATTTGTCAGCTCATTCTATTGCTGTCTTAACTGGCTGGTAGTTTTCAGAGAAAAGAGAAGAGAATTAAAATGTGCGTGTAAGTGTCAAACAGGAAGAGGCAAGGGGTGGGGGGATCTCTAGTTCTGTACTTCTGAAACAAGGCATTAATAATCTGGAAATACTAATTCAGTAACACTGCAGTTTCTAGTGGAATGTTACTGAATGAGTGGAGTGGATGGGAAAGGTAGGTGGGGAAAGAAACTAAGTAATGTTTCACCTCCCTTAATGATTACCATTAAGGTGTTCATCTTTATTAGTAAGACAGAGGGCTGTGTATAAACATTTTTTTCAGAAATACAGTCAAACCCCCCTTTGAGATCATACTGCAGTGTTATATTGCACTATGGCTTATAAAGTAGAACAGTCATTCTTGACACCTCCATATTCCTCCAGACCATAAAGTTAAAACATATTGTTTGGAGTGGACCATTTACAGCTCAGTGTAAACCCACACATAACCCACAGGTCACACATGGATCATGCTCTCATCCCTTTTTTGGTGTGTAGCTCACTCGCTGCAATGAATCATCTGTATTTATCTGGGTATGTCTTACTTCTGTCATAGCTTCTGGGATCCTGACTCATATCTTTTCAGTTCCAGAAGCTTCTGTAGACTCACGTCTCAAAGCTTTCTGGCAATGTTGAGCGTCAGGTGTATTTCTGTAGTTCAGTTCTTTACACTTTCCTTTACACTTGTTGTTCTGAGCACTTTTACAGCAGTAGTTGGTAGATCTTACCATAATGCTGTAATGACACTCAAGCATCATTATGGCCACAAATTATAACAGGAAGTGCCTTGAGTCTTTAATATTACCTCTGTAAAATATAATTGGGACTAGAGACAGCCCAGATGTATAAAAATGTATACCGACAAAGGGCACATTAACATAAATATAAAATTCTAAGCTGTTCACAGTCAAATGAAAAAAATCTTTTTCTCTAGTTTTAGCTTTTAGTTGATTTTCTGCTAAATAGTTAATTTCATTGAGTGATGGCTCAAGAAACTGTGCACATTTCACAGAGGAGCTGTTTAGGAGAAAACATCCACTCCGCTGACATTCTTTTTTACTTTTCCTGTTTTACACATAACCAAAGTTAGGAAAAAGTTATCCTGGTATTATTTACAGTATGTCATTGCTTTGCATACTACAAATACAAAGCAGAAATAAGACAGACTAACTTTGATCCCACTGCAAGTCCCCAAAAATTCATATCCTTACTGTTACCGAAGTATTTAACTGTATTTGGAGTAAAATAATTTCATTTTCTTTCAGTTATTAACAGCTGATTTGAAGAATTTTACTTAATGGACTGTAGATGGACTTTTCTGTTTTATAGAATATAGAATGCCAAATTGACATTTACTGGGACCAAATTATTTGCACACAAACATTCATAAACATTTTTTATTTTCTTCCCATCCAGGCTGCTATAATGTAATTTGTGCCTAGACACAATATTTTGTATAGTAATTCTCACAGAGTCATTTTTGTAAACATGTTACATTAACGAGATGAAATGACAGTGATGAACTGAATGCCACAGTCTTACCGTGGGGGGAATAACACCATTCTGAATTTGTAAGTGTGCTCACTTATTAAAAATGTACAGCTTCAGACAGAATCCGAACTAAAAATCCAGAAAAACAAATGACATAAAAGTTATAAATTGATTAGCATGTCATTGAGTTAAGTATTTGATTTCCTTACAATACACTTAGTACTTGAGTACGTAATACTTCATAGAGAAACTCTTGTTGGGAAGCACAGCGTAAGGTAAGATGTTTCTTGTACTTGGTCACCAGGTCTGCACACATCTAAGGAGGGATTTTGACCCACTCCTCTTAACATAAACATTATTTTAGCTTTCTTGGCTCCCGCTTGGCAACGCGTTGATGTGCTTCTTCTTTAGCCACTCCTTTGTTGCCTTCGCAGTATGTTTTGGATCATTGTCGGGCTGAAAGACCCATCCAGGGCTGATTTTCAATGTTCTGTTTGAGGGAAGGAGGTTCTCATCCAAGATTTTTTGATTCATGGGTTCGTCCATTGGCCCCTCAGTGCGGCAAAGCCATCCTGTACCTTTAGCAAAAAAAAGCCCCAAAACTTCTGTTTCCACTTCCATGCTTGATTGA
>VUQR01018159.1:1486-15488 GCA_015108515.1 Hemichromis elongatus | reverse complement strand
ACCCCAAAAAAATTTTTTTTTTTTTTAAAATTTTTTCCCCCCCCCCCCCCGTCTGCCATTTTCATGTTTTCTTAAAAGGCTGTCAGCTGAGGTTGTGAGGTGAGATGAGCCTGGCCTGTGTTTAAGGGTCATTATGTTGGTTATGTGTCTGCTTGTGTTTCCAAATTGTAATCGTGCAAAATGTACAGTGTAAAATTTCTAACAAGAAAAACAGGCCGAAGGTCTGCTGAGCCAACAACATTTACAAATTACTGCTCCCACACAGTTCAGTGTCAAGAATCCCCAATCATATTTTCTATGTGGAAACACTGCTACAAGTTTGAAGCTCATTTAGTATTTGCCTTTCAAAAGCCTCTCACAAAGACACCCACTATCTAAAGATGCTTGTGGGTTATGGAGAACTGACGAAAATAAAAATTACTTTTCTTTGCAGAAATGAATCCAGACAAAGTAAGACCAGAAATACAGTTTTCACTCAATCAGTACTAACAATTTGGCCAAATGAACAGACTCTCATTCAGTTACTGATGAATAAAATGATGCAACTGACTTTATTAAATAGTCTTGCAAGCCTTACACCTTATAAGTGCTTAGTGTTTAATGTGGATTTATTGGTCCCTTTTTTTCAGGCCAAAGCAAACCAGTAACAGTCATTACATTCAGCACACATTTGAGTAGAAGTAAACAAGAAGATCACCAAAGTTAGCTGTTAAAGTTTCATTTATAAGCTGATGTGATCTTTGTGGAGGAAGGAGGAAGCAGTAGCTGCTATTTTTGATCAGAGGATGCAGAGCTGGAGAGAGGAATGATGGGATCTTGCCTTGAAGTGTGCAACACAAGTGATCCAAAATTTCCGGATTTTTAAAGCTACATTGACAATCAACCATTATTAGTCTGGCAACGAACATAGAAGCTCCATTAGTTGGAGTTTGACAGTTCAGGTTGCACTCTAAAAATTCACTAACAAGTTATGTGATTGCATGAGTTTCTCACTCAGTCATGACTGAGAGGTAGCCTATACGATAGTCTTATTCATGCGCTTATCAACTCGTCACTTTTGGGCTCTGACGTGGGGTGTGGGAAGTGAACATGAGTCTAAAGTTCCCGAAAGGGACGCATTTGGAAAATGTCTGCGAACATCACACCACGAATTAGTGCATGCATTTATGAGGTTTGCAGTCCTCAAAGCAAATGAGTTTGCCGAGCCACATAGCTCCAAAGCTGAGAAATATCTGTAGCCTCAGCCCAATCTTTTGATCTGTTAAATGATATTATAATGAATTCTTTAACATTTTGTTTGTTTCTGCTCTCATTGAAATTCTGCGCTTTCAGCAAAGTAATAACTTCCTTTTTATCTTTTGAAGCAATGGTAAGAAGATCTGAAGCCTCCATCTTGAGGTTCCTTTAGGCAATCTCCTATCCCCTACCCGAAACCCCTGCTTACATACACACACACATTTCACCATTACCATTTCCGACTCTTTGAAATTACTGGTTAAACAGTAAACTCTTTCTTTAAGTTAGCATATGTACTGGACGAGTAGAATGTCTCCACACAAATTGAATTTGTATCGATCTCACAAGAGTGCCACATAGAGGTAATAGAAAACGCTATAAAAAGGTGAGTCGCTAAAGCTTTTCAGATCATTAGATGAGCGAGTGCAAATAATAAAACAAATTAAGACTAAAAAAAGCTATAAACTAAAAACTGTCTCCTTTTGACTAGAAAGATAAAATGTGGTTGCTTTGAACACACTTACATAAGGTTGTGCAAGAAAATAAGTGCTCAGAATACCCTGTGCAAACAGATGGACAGTGTAGAGCTGCAGGATGAGTTTATAAGTTTATGCAGATGCTGAAAACTAGCTACTATTTCAACACATGTTGTAACTGGCCTGATTTCCAAACCTACAGTTTTGCAGTGTTTGAATAAAGGCACTTTGCCTGTTTTAATCAGATTGATGCCTTTTTCTTTCTCTTTATAGATATCTAATTAGGTGTCAACTCAATATTCTGAATGATAAAACAATACTAAACCACTTTTTCTTTATTACGTCTTTGTGTATTTTAGAATTTTTAACCAGCTGATTCACCCTCAGACCATGTGGATGCCTACGCTAACGTTACTTATAAACAGCCTCTGGGTTAGCTGTGATTTAGAGAAATAATTGCTCAAATACATTAACCCCGGATTATATTAATACCGACTTCAGTGCTTCAAGCAATGTTATGTTAACTAGTTTCTTCGTTTCGTTTCCTACATTTCAATTGGTACTTGTCTAAACATACTAAAAATAAATAAATAAATAAATAACTAAATCTAATATAGGGGAAGCACATGACCAAAGCAAAGTAATGAAAAGAACTACAACAACCAATCACAGCTAACCGGCTATTCGGCCAACTGATTTATCGAATTATTCACACTATAAATCCTTTAATTTTCTCAAAAATCGACAGTGTACCTTATAATCCGGTGCGCCTTATATATGAATTCAGGTTGTGCTTACTGACCTCAAACTCATTTTATGTAGTACACGGCACTCAAAAATCTGTCGAAAAATTTTTTAGTACGACTTTGGCAAGCTACGAAGAAGCACCTGATTGTCGGAGCATTAAGCTACCGTAGTCAGGAGCCTCGTCCACTTCAGGTCCCAAAGCCAAAAAAACACTGCGGCATCACTGAGAGTTAAAAACTGTCTAAGCTCTTTCATCTTTAATAAAATGATCAGCGTTGCTGCTTTACCTAGTGTAACAATTAAGCTTAACATCCAGGCATCCATGAAAACAGAATTGATTAAATATAATGGTGTTAGAAGTAGGCAGGAAGTTAGCTCGCTTGATTCCACCTAAACATGATATACCATGTTCTGACTGAGAGATTTCTGAAAAAATTAAAACATACAGCTCTGCTATCCCTTCCAACATAAATGAAGACAGAGAACTGAACAGCAGTGACGCTTGTAGGGTTACTGAATTTGGGCTCGCTGGTAAATAATGATGTGCTACGTGATCAATAGCTAACAGCTATGTTAGCATAACAGTGAAGCTGGAGGATGATCGCTAACTTTTTTCCACTAGATAAAAGTTAATTTAAGGGTTCCTGATGGTTAGGGACAAATGCAATCACAGGATGCTGTAAATGGACCAAACTTCAGTCAACTGACATATTCCATCCACAATATGAGGTCAGTAATTAATATACTGCAACAACATGGGAATAGAGGAGCTGTGAGAGAATTCAACAGTAATGAATCAATGTTACGGAAGTGGCGGAAGCAAGAAGAATGAGTTATGTAAAGTGTGACTAATCACCCCCTTATAATCCAGAGCGCTTTATGGTCTGAAAAATATGGTTACACAAAACATTTATTTCTTAAAAAAACAAAAGAAAAAAAAAGTACCATTACTCCAGGTACATGATTGTCATAATATTAAGCTACAAATCACTTGCACCTCATGCCTGAACACTATGGCTGCATTACATGCATGAGGTTACAAATACTGGGAGGTGCACAACAAGCCCCGAGCTCACAAAAAAATATAAACTTCCTGTTAGTCAGACCAAGCCCTGCTAGGAACGACTAGCGCCCCAAGAAACATGGTAAAGCAGTTTATCTGAGTGCAAAATAAACACACCATGCCTTCTTTATTACTTCACAAAAAACTCCTGCAAGTTCACGACTGGAAAACTTTTAGTGTAAAGCAGCAAGAGCAGTAATCGTTCAGTCCACTACTATATCAACAGCTACTTCACAAAACACTAGCATGAATAATACTAATGCATAAGCTGTAAAGTTAGGTTGATATCTGAATGTGAAAATAGTAACACAAGAGAAGCTTCAGCCACCTATCCCCTGTTTTGAGGCCACAGTACAAATGCACACCATCACAGCACACTGCCATAGAACGGTACAGAAAATGCAGTCCTGCACATATTAGTAGAAAACTCTAAAAGCCAGACACTTTCAATAAAGAATACTGATGAACAGTGTGGGGAAGCTGCTGGTGTAACCTAGTCTTCAACTCAGCATGGAGTGACAGTGTCTTCGTGTACAGCCAGGATTAATCAAGTGTTGGCACCATTAAGAACAGTGTCAGGACATTGAGCAGACCCAAACCACTCTCTGGTCTGGCTCTCATCCCTACAAATCAACAGTGAGTTTAATTAAGCCAAGCCATGCTGCTATTGATTCAACATTTCTGTTTAACCTGGCAGTGCTGCGGGAAATCTATTTACTGTGAGCGACAAAGGCAGACTTATATGATTGCAGGAAAGTAAATTGCAAGGCTAATATTTGGAAATTGTTTTATTTGATTTCTATATTTACTGAGCGTAATTTCTTAGCTCCTCTGCAGCATATTTAGCATCAAACGTGCGGGTGTGTGGCCCTGTGGTCAGACGGCAGGCAGCCAGAGGTTTGGCTGGCTAGGAAGAGTTGGCTCAAACCCGATTACTGGGGTGACCCCGCAGGAAGAGTTCTCAAGTCCAATAGATTAGGAGCTTTTCCAAAAACCACAGCAATAGGAAAAGCAGAGAAGAGTGGAGTAGGATAGAGTTGAAGAGAGACGAGATCACTCAAAGCCTTCACTGCTAGAAAGCGTTGCTCAACACAATAAACATAATTTCAATATTACTTCCATATATAAATACGCATGAAACACATTTGATTTTTTTCCCTTTGACCCTTCAGCGCTACCGGAAAGTAATTTGAATCACGACAACCAGAGATACATAATCAAATAAGTATTTTAATGTGCTCACCTGTCACAAGCCAGGCTCACTGTAGTTCATTTTAATTAACTAATATCACCATTTCAAACCCTCAAAGCCCAAATACATCTTCAAAATCATCAGTCACTGCAACACAATCAAATGAAGTGACAGAACATTTCAGCTGCTCAAATGAATAACAGCATCGCTAACCTCAAAACATGTGACACAGCCCTCTGATGGCCAAAGTAATTATGACAGCAGCAAACTTAGGAAGCCAGGTGATGCACCTGGTGATGGATGGGTGGGTCAACAAAATTGGCAGTTCAAACATTCAAAGACAAATATTTTTTTTCACTTTTTTCGTTATCATCCTTTTACAAAAATAGAAGAATGGCCAGAGGGAATTCACCGATTTAAGATGAAGGTGTCAGATCGAAACTAGAAGTGTTTGGTGTGGCAAGTGAAAGGAGAAGGAAAGGATACAGAGATGGTAGTACAGCCATGAAATTTAGAAAGAATAGCTTTGTGTCACATTTTTGTTAAAATAAGTTTTAAATTCATGAAGTTTAGACCTTTACAACTGAATAAGATGTTAGAAGGCTAGGAAAGGAAGCTGTGGAGAGGTCAGTAGATGGTGCATTGAAGCTCAAACTATATTGATTGAATGACAGGATACAATTTGGCATTGCCTTAACTTTGTGCATGGTGCCTCTAATAATAGTGACGTACCTCTTGGCAAAACAGATTTGATGGTGCCTGTTCAGTTATTGGCTATTACTGGTGCACTACTAATACAAATCTAAATAACTACACATATCAATTAATTGATTAAACCATTATTTACAGTTTTTTTCTGAATGAATGCGGCTCAGTGAGTCAATAGTTCCTTAGTTCCTCAAGTCTTCACGCTGAAGTGTCTTTTTGCAAGATATTGAACCTTAAAACTAACCCCAATGCGACAGTGTGTGAATATAACAGGAAAAAGTGCTATTTGTATAGCATAGAAAGCACTGTGCAAATGAGCGAACCTGGTTTGTAGTGTAAAGTGCTTAATAAAGCTAGGTGACTGCTTTATAAATGCAGACCAGTCAATTTGTTCTGGAGATGAAATCTTGAGAGCACTTCTCTCATTTAGACTGTTTTTTTCTGCTGAAATGGCTTCATAACTCTATGAGAGTTATGAAGCCATTCTGCTGAATGCAATGAAACCAGCAGTTAGAATCAATGTTTTTTAACAGATATGATTTGTAAGAATCACATTACATTACAAATGTTTTCACAAGAAGAACAAGAAGGCTTTTCCACATCCAGATCAGCAACATCAACACAGAATGGAAGCAAAATACAACGAGCTCCTACGGCAAGAACTAGAGCTTTCATCTTTTCTACTTTGTGTGATACAAAATGCATTGAAGCTACATGACTTAGCATGGATTCCCTAAGCAAGTCATCTAATTGAATAGGGAAAAAAAGAGGGAAAAAACTCAGATCAGTCAGTCACGGACAACTTAAAATAGCTTTTCAATTAAAAAAAAAAGAAAGCGCACACACACACACATACAAATGCATACAGTACAGCCTCTATTTCTTCAGCATGTGGCGCAAAAAGAGAAGCCTGTCCCTCAGAAGTGTTGCTATTTCTGTTTACCACAAGGCCCCGAATATTCTATCATTAGAGAAACTAGGAGGGGAAGGAAATACCACTTGGGAACACATGGACTCGGTGCAGCCGCACAAAGAAACCTAACTGACAGAGTGGATACAAGGTTAAAGACTGTTATGTTATTGCTAATAGGTTTTATATCCACATCTTTGTTTACATCAAAATGTCAAAAAAGGATATTTCCTCACTTCTCATAAGAAATCAGTTTTTTTTTTTTACATTATATTATCAAGTGATTCAGTATTTACCCAACATATTATACAACTAATAACTTTTTTTTATGCTTCCCATTACAAAACAGGTGTTCGATTCTTCCAATTCTTAACTGTTTTAATCTGATAGAATTGTAAAGGTGGATAGTTATAAATTAACATTAAAAGTTTGCCCTCAACTGAGAAAGATTTACACCAAAAAATAAAATAAAATAAAATAAACAGAGTATATGGCAGGGGTGGAGAACTAGATGTCACCCTGGGTCAGAACACCTGAATCAAATGATTAGTTCATTACCAGTCCTCTGGAGAACTTCAAGACATGTCGAGGACATCATTTAGCCATTTAAATCAGCTGCGTTGGATCAAGGACACATCTAAAATCTGCAGGACACCTGCCCTTAAAGCCTGGAGTTCCCCACCCCTGGTCTGTGGTGAGTCACACCGAATACTGGACAATGTGCATGAATGGCCAAGACCTAGCCTGGGAATAATATGAATGTGGAAAGTCACTGTTCCAAACCTGGTTGGCATTGAGACAAGTGATGATCCAACAAGGGGCAGGTTTGATAAAATTACATTTTTCCACCCATCAGCAATACATCACATTCTTTGCTCTGATCGGTTGTAATCGTCCAGTTGCGTCCAGAGGCGTGTTGGTATGTGCCCAATGATAATGTGTCTCAGAAATCAAAACTGAACTGACGTGTTATGAACTAATTACATTTGTATAGCAATGCAAGGCTAGCAAATACCATCATGACAGCTGACTCAAGCAGTATCGTGGTACTGTAGGCAAAAAGTACTTGATACCAGAGTACGAGTGATGACAGTTGCATGTACTTGTAATAAAAAAAATGTTTAAAAAAAAAGGAATCCAGGATGCTGGACGCACCCAGGTAACATCTTCAGTACCGACCCTTGCATCATTCTCTATAAAACACTTAGATATTTTTTGGGGGGGTTCCCAGTTTATATCTGGCAGACGCATTACTAATGTCTATAATATCTGCTAGGATATCCACATGTTCGTAGTCTGTTTCATGGCTTTTAAAAGCAGCACTGTGGACTACATTAAGCACATTTTAAGTTAAACAATGATAAAAGGCAGGGTCCATGTTCTCCAATGGGCTGACATAAGTATCAAGGGATATTATATACTTTTAAACATAAGCACTACAAACATGTATTTTAATCAGATTTAAAATAATCAGATCAGGATGTGCATGAAACCACTATGCAGTGCAACCGGGCGATGAGAACAGTCCCGAGTGAAACCCATCATAACATACAGTATGATGTGTTTTTAAGAATGCACAACTTCCCATCAAGCGGTGCAATTCCAATACACTGCTTTACTTTAAACCCTGGATAACAGTTATTAAGCCATTCAGATAAGCTGAACCTGTGCAAAAAAAACAAAACAAGAAGCAAATTTAAGCTCGTGTGGCTGATATTAAACATTAATGTTAACTTGGAGTCAAGAAACTGACGAACACCCCATTTTTCATCTCTAAGAATATTTTCAGCTTTTCATTTCACGCTAAATACTCAGCTAAGATCACCAGCTGCCATTTAGTGTTTAGCAAGTCCTGTACAGTATGCATTGAAAGTTCTTTGCGGGAAACTGAACTAAACTCTTAACAGAACCCAGCAAACATCAGGTGGTGATCTTTCCTCGACCTCTAGTCATGGTGGAAAAAGGATATTGGTTCCTTCTTTGCAGTCATCTAATCTATATTTCTCACTTTTGAAAGAAATGGTCTGACTCAACATCTATGCTACATAGAAACAACACTGACATTTGTTGCCTTATGGTCTTTTTTTGACATTCTACCATGACTAACTTTGACCGGAGAAATGCCGTCAGAGTTTCAACCATGTTTAATGGAAAGAAAATCTATACACTATCTGATACTGCACCAAAATGACACCAGACCGTATTCAGGCTATGTAGACTATCAATATCTAGCCTTAACTGACTGAAGATGGTAGAGTTCTTTCATCCCATTTGCTCCCTGTGGTCTCAGCAGTCTGACAGGGTGACAGTGTAACCATGACCTGATTACCTGTCCCCTGAAGCCTGTAATCACTAAAGCCAGCAGACAGGCCCTGCCGGTCCGCTGACAGGGAGGATAATTGAAGCTGATGGTACATGCTGCTCGCCCCGCTAATGAAATATGAAAACAAAGAGCAGGAATGAGGAAGCAGGGACAAGGATGAATGCCTGAATTACAGAGCCAATAACTTCTCTTTATCAACAATCTGCCTTTCAATAAGATGTGTAAAAAATGCCGTACCTCTGATAAGTGGATTGGACTTTCTTATAAGCCAACACATTTGAAAAGTTTTTAGGTGTTTCCCACAGACATTATATTATGTGGCTGGTGTTCCCCATCTCATGTTTATCAAAGGAAGAATGCCGTATTATAGGTTTAGCAATTAAATGCTGACACACTGCGCAGTGCTCCTTATAGCCCCACAGTTAGGAGTAGACTATTCAAGAAATGAATAACCAGCATCAGCGATGCCACCCTTAACCACACTTTGAGTTTAGGTTAGCAAATTAAGCAATCTTCACATATCCTATAAATACAATCTAACAACTGGACACTGAGCTCTGTCATTCTCTGTCCTCTTCACGAGACTGATTTAAGTGACATGTTGATTTCTAAACAGCAGACTGCTTTCTAAAAACTGACAAAAAACAAATTTGCCGTTGTACAACTCTGTGATACCTAAGGAAAAAAAAATATTTAAAAAAAGTTATTTTGTGTGGTTTCAATAAAATATATTAAAATTTATTAAAATACCTATAAAAATAAAAAATGACCATCTATAACTGTTGCTAGGTAAAGTATCCATTCATTCAATTCAATTCATTAAATAGTGCCAAATCACAACAACAGTTGTCCATTGCAGTACCGAGATTAGTGGCTAATCTCGGTACTGCAATGGAAGAACTTTCACTGTCCCGAAAATCCTTTCCCCACACACCAAGGAAGATATAAAAAAAAAACAAAAAAAACCCCAAACAAACAAACTAAAAACTTCTGTATTGTGTCATAACTGTTTATTTCAGTAACATTTCATATTTAAAACGCTTTTCCAGAATTCAGTTTATCTTGTGTCATTATATTCAATTGCATGTTGAGAGAGAGAGAGAGAGAGAGAGAGAGAGAGAGGGAGGACTTTAATTTTTATAATATGTTTAACCCCCTGAGATCAGACTGAAACATCCGAAATCTGACAGGCTACAGTCTTACATGACAACACAAATGCAACAGTTTCTTTTGTTTTTCAAAATTATGACCAGTTTCACTGAAATAATTTTATTTTCTGAGCCATTATTTCATATTGTTGCTTTATTTCCTACATGACATATCTCTAGTTGAAATGATAACTTTGTAATGATTACCACACTTCATTTTTTTTTTTTTTTTTACCTATAATGAGTTACTCTTGAAATAAATGAAATAAGAGGTTTTCTAACAGATATAGTAATAAGAGAGTTTGAGTTTGACTGATTTGAAGTTATTCTATTCTAATAGACATATGTAATGACACATGTAAAGCTATACATCTTTATTAGGGTACTGCATGTGTAGGTCTGCTCAATTGAAAAGTTTAAAGATTTTTATTTAATTCACATTGCTTGTTCTGTTGCCCGTTAGTTGAGCCTCTGCTTGAAAAGGGCAATATTAGCCCAGATTTTAAGCCTCCTAAAAAACCCTTCTTTTTTTTTTTTCCTGATTCGCCATAATTGGGAAGCCAGCCGGGGGGCAGCACTCAGTTCTTCTGAGCAGCACCTCACCCTCTTGATGTGTGGGGGTTCTGAAAGTAAATCTTAAACCTACTAAGCAACGTAATTTTTCGGTTTTTACTGAAAGCAACAACTTCTCAAATCTGGCAATATGAGAGGGGTCAACATGAGCATGTACAGTAAAATAGGGATTAAAGCGGCACTTCCCCTTTAGGTAAAGTGCTTAAGCGTAATGTGCCAACTTTAGAGAGTCGAAAGCCTTTTTCAAAAACTTATTTTTCTTATTTTATTGACGTTCATCGATTATTGTTTTTAGGCGTTTGTTGTTCCCCAGTTATGTGTATTGGTCGCCACAGGATCTCCAGCGCCGTGTACATATCAAATCTTACAGCAGATATTTTGTGATAAGTTGTAATAACTCTTCAAACACCCTACTGCTTTAATTAGTTTTTAAACACATGATGGTTTGGATTTATTTTTTTTTATTTGCTTTAGACTATTGTATAGCTTTGGCTTAAAACTATTTAAACCTGTATAATTCACTGCTATTCGATCCGTGATAATGTACACTGATGGGGACTTCCAACATGACCGCTTTGCTGAACGGCTAATTTATGGTTTTAGTTTTTGGTGTTGTGTACCTGTAGGACATACGTTGTCCAAGGACACATCAGGTTTCACGATATTCGAAACGAGATAAGCAGAAAAGGCGACGCTTTGTCAAATCTAATCAAAGTTTTATGCAGCTATCACTCAAACCGCTTATCACAACATGTACAGTAGCCTCGGCGTACAGTATTCACAGTAAACGACACTCAGGCATGAAATAACAACAAACACGAACCGTTGCCAAATATAGCCTAGACGGAGATGAAGCACCGCAGAAGCAACATTTAAGGCACTTTTGGAAGAAATTCAAACATTGTAAGAATATCGCAGCACTTCAAGAAGGGTCGCGGTTCCCCTCCCTTTCAGTCTCCAAAGCACAGAACAGAGTCAGCGCACTTTCACATAGGCAGACGTGTTTGCTCCACTTACCCCCACTGGCCTCCCGGTGCTTCTGTAAATACGGGCTTTTTAAGCAAAGTGTCTCCGGCTGAAAGATACGGACAGATCCCGTCCGCTATATTTAGGAAACTGACAAACTCCGAGCTCCGAGAGGTTTGGCTCCTCCCACCGGAGCGTGCGCTTGGATCTTCCAACGCACTCACAGACATACACGATTTGTTTGTGTACTGCAGTGTGTACGTGTCTGAAACAGGGCTGTAAATATGAGATCACCTTTATACTTTAATCATGTCAGTGTAAGTAGCTCGCAAACGAATAAAACAACGCTTCAGAAAACTATCTGGATTTCCTGTGGTGGATAAGGGCCACAAAGGGTTAATTGACCTGCAAGCCTCTCTGAGACACACTACAAAAAAAAAGAAGAAAAAGAATAAAAGCTCTTCAAATGTATCGAAACATGCAAAAAATAAAGAGACGATTACTTAAAAATGACAACAAAAAATTGGCACCTAAAACAATCACAAACAGAAACAAAGTGGACACTGTAATGTGAAAAAACACATAGGAAATACAAAATGACTCCAAATGAAGCAAAACTACAGAAATATGAAACACACATACAGTAAAAGCACAACTTCACTGAGATATGGCTGCAAAAAGACCAAATTAGTATACAAGACCATCTCTTTGCATCTCTTTTCATTTAACTCTTCACTGTAGGAGAGGTGGGTTTTCATGCCGTTGGCTAGACCCCAATATTTCATCTGTACACGGGTATATTTAATCTATTACTTTATTAGTTTAAATCACAGTTGCAATCTTTCAAAAACAGGAGATGAAGATATTAAAAAATGCAGACATTAGCACAGCATGTGAGTCGGCACTTATCCACACACAGGCCCAGTATAATAATTGATCCATTGATATTTTATTTTAGCCTATGCCTCAAGGAGGGGTGAGAAAGCTTGTGACTGTGAGGTCACTGGTTTAAATTTCTAAGGCAGCTGAGAAGATCTGCTCGAAGCAGAACATGCAGTGTTACATTCCTCCTTCCACACAACACTGCTGGTGAAACTTTAAGTGCCGGCTGACATCCTGACTGTACCCGAGATGCTGCCTGAAGATCTCTGGAGATTTCTCTGCATGGAAATTTTTAATTATTAAGAAATATAAACCAAATCATTCAAAAATCCTACACAGACCTGACTTGCATAAGGGTAAAAAATTTTTTTTTTTTAAGTGTTATAAAAACTGTGAACGTGTCATCCTTCCCTCTTCTGTTGATATATGTTACAAGTTAAGTTACAATAAAGCAGAACACAGAAGTCACGCCTGCGGGGGCACACAGCAGGCCTTGTGCTGGCTGAGCTGCCGCCAGTATATTTTTTTTCTTCAGTGCCTTCTGTGCAACTCAGCCTTCAGTTTATTCTGCACAAATGTAAAGATAAAATTTCTCCTCCAGAACTATTTCATTGCTAATCTGATGCTTCAGTTTCTCTCATGCAAGTCGAGATTCATTACTAGTAAAAGACTGAACCCAAGCATTACACATGATCTGATAAGTTAGAGACAAGATCCTTAATGATGAAAACAAAAGACAAAAACAAAAAGAGTTTTGCTGGAAAATGTTATTTATAGACAATAATAATTGACTTCAGATAAATCTCATCATCTGTAGTATTAGAAATAATCATTGTAGAAAACCTTAGAAGAATTCTATACAATCACTGATTAGAACAAAAAATAAAAACCTCTCCTGGTTTAAATAAAATGGTATATTTTCCCATTAAACTAACAATAATGCAACAACTTCTGTGCATGAAATGAATTATTAACCCCAGCCTAATCTGTTCAGCACATCTGGATATTTACAATTAATTGATGTAAAAAGACTCATACCCTTTAGCTGAACCATACATTATTATATATTTAGAAGCTTGTAGTTTCTCATTAATGAGATGAGCTGTTTTTAAAGTTCAGTGGGTAAAAGGTAACCTCACAGAACATTTGTTTGAGAACATGCGTCTGTGCACAGGGAGGATCAGTCATATTAAAAATGAAACCCAGTCCTTCGAGGATAAGAGTAAAGAAGCCTGTGGTGCCCTCTTGTGTCCTTACCCCACATGACAGCTGGCGTGCACTTGACTCAAGCTTCTTTCACTGAAGTTTTGCTTGTTTTTCTGGATTTATAAACACCTGATCTCAGCTTAACCGAAAGACAAGTTTTTGATGGCATTTTTTAAAATTACAATTGAATTACTGATACATTTTCCGACAACATACATCTCAAAGTTTCAAACAACCCTCTATTAAAATTAAATGTTTAAGCTCCTTAATTTAAAAAAAAAGGGGGATCAAATAATATCAGTGGCAGTAAACATTTTTGGCCTAGTTTACAGCAGTTTTACCTGCTACACATCCTCTTAATGTGGGTCAGTTTGTGGCACTTTTTAACCAGTCAACAGATAAAATTCATTTAAAATAAGAAAAAAATCTTTTATATGCTCATTAAGCTTGTGTCTGCTACTAAATCAACTGGGTATATTTTCAAATGAAACCTTAAAGTAATTATTAGGTTAGCCATCACCCTGCTTTTTTTTTTTTTTTTTTTTAAGTGCATCATCCATACTTACACAATA